>JAQGBW010003603.1:0-15861 GCA_034698625.1 Julus scanicus | reverse complement strand
AAGAGCAAGAAAGCAGGCAAGAAATATAGGAATTGTGCAGAAAGGGCAAGAAAGTGTAAGAATTATCGTGAGATAGGAGGCGCTGCAATCTATGTCAGAATTAAGCCAACACAGAAATATGTAGGGTGTTGCCGTGACATAGTGTGACATAGAAGAACATAGGCGACATAACGTTAACATAACGTTCAAATGTGCAGGAGCCTTTAGTGTTCGGACGCTGTCTATTTAAATGACTTCAATATCAGTGTATTTAGAGAGCAGAAATAGCCTCATGCCTTGAGGATGTCTTGGTCATAAGTTAGGGTTAAGGTTGGCTTGAATTGGAAGTCCGAGGATGGTATGCTTCAATTAAAATGTTGTCTATATATATGTATATATATGAAATTTCTTAATCAGTTTCTTAAATTTTGGTTTACTAATTAGACAGAGTAAAGTAGCGAAATTTAACGCAAAAGTGATTCATATATTTTTAAAAGGTAAGTAGATTAAAGAAAAACTAGAAATAATGCATATTAATAAAAATTGCAAGGTTCGTGGCATATTTACTTTCTAATAAACTTAGTATATAAACTTTATATTAAAATTTCTTGTACCTTATATGTATGTATATTAATCTTTGACACAAATCAAAACACGCAGTTATGAGTAACGAAGAAAGCTATATATAGTTAACACAAGCAGCACCGTGGACAAAGACAGGATTTTCAATGCCCATTCATATTTGGAGACGTTACTTTTATGTGCAGGAAAGTCTTATTTTAAGACTTGATTATATGACTGAGACATTTTTTTTAAGACAATTAACAACAATTAAGCTACTTTAAATGTCGTTTTAGCATCTCAAACTCATTTTAAGTTACAATACTCGTTCTTAGGAAAATGAAGTTTTAGTTGTCTGAATTCAGTCATCTAAAACGTCATTTTAAGTTGCGATTCATTTCTTTATAAGAATTAAAATAATTAAGTCTTGCAAAAGGTCTTGAAAATGGAATTATGCCAAGTTCCCAGCATGCAGAAGTGACCATTCGTCATACTTGTATGACACGTTCATACTTTCCAACAGCATACATATGTGTACGTGATTAATGTAATACATGACTGTGTAGCAATTATCATGAATGAAGGTTTGGAATAATTGGGTTGTGCCAAAACATTAGTTAACTTCATGCACGAATGGATTGTATATGCTCAGAAATAACGAGGCGATTGTTAGGCCTTGATTATACTGTTTGCAGGTAAGGTATACTTTTGATACAGTATATTTATGTATCAGATTGTTTATAGCATACGTGCATGTGTGAAAATAAACCATAATTAATAACCCAGTCAGAAATAACTCATCGAATCGAGTCGATCTAATTTCAACATCGTTTTGACATCGATTTGACATCGACCATCGACCATTTAACACATTGACGTCGATTTGTTGTAGATTCGACGAAAATATCGACGTTGTTAAACGATGTCGATTGAATGTTGTTTTGACCAAGTATTTCTGACTGGAAAGTTTATGGTTAATTGGGTTGCGTCAAAACGTTTGGTAAAACTAATTACGCGCAACAAATCAGTATGCCTAACTATCGTTAAGTTTTGATCGTTATAACAGCAGCACCTCGATAACTTTCGTTAATAAGCTAATGATCACCAATAAATTTAATTTTTAATAATTGCAATTTTACATTAAGTATATATTGTTGCTCATTCATGTACCTAATATTTGTTGGGATTGTTCCTGTTTATAAGATTTTCTCGTCTGACCATTACTACCCTTGCTATCTCATTAATTTTCAGTTGAGCGAATAGCTAAGTGGGTTAAATCATTATGTTGGTATGTTGGGTTAGTTCAGGTTGCAGGATCGCTGCCAGCTCGTGGTCGTATGTTTTTTTTTAACAAATTAAGACACTGCAACAGTGGCGGCTCGTGCATAGGCACTGTAGAACTGCAGCACCTCAAATCACTGGATGGCTAACTACTATATACTGTGATTATTTTAATCATTAGAACTGGTAAATTTTGGGACACCAGATTGATACAACTTTTTATTACTGATACCGAATCCTTATTGAAGAAAGAATAATACCAAAAAAATAAGACGTGTTTGGTGCGTCCCCCTGTGCAATAACACGCGCGAGTGCATTTGAGAAAGTTAAATTTCGGCAGAAAAATTGGGGATTAGGGAGTTCAAGTTTTCGTTGCAAACCCGTAAAGATGAAAAGTACATGTTAGCAATGCAAGTGATTTGAAATAGTAAAAAGTAATTTCAATTTTGCAGGAATTTACAAAATGAAACCATGGTAGTGGTACTTTAGATGGCATACTTCAGTCGGAGTCCATTAGGATGCTGAAAGGGGAAATCCCTGACAGAGCCTAGAAATATTCCAATTGAACTTTTCAAATAGAAAATTAGCTAAGCCAGTGGAGACGGATGTGGACATGACTAAAGACGACTATCACTACTATCGTTAATGGGCTCTGTTTAACGGGTGAACCACTGACTTACATTAATGACACTTAACAAGACAATCACAAACAACAAAAAAAGAACCTCACCCGGGAAAGTGTTAGACATGGTAAAAAAATAACTAAATAATTTTTCCGAAAGTATGTTTTCATTTTATTACTATTTAACTTTTGTTTAACATTAAATACCCCTTGAAAAACTCAAAACAAATTTTGACCCTTCTAAATGAATATGTTTATCGCTGGGTTCTCTTGGGAAATTTTTGTCGCTTTTGTACTTACTAAAGATTTCTTCAACGAAACATTCCGATGAACAGGTCAACGAAGGATCCAGAGTTTGGTTGACTGCTACAGCCGACATAAGGGTGCCCCCGAGCTACAATCACGCTGAACACAAGACCAACCGTGTCCTAATGATGCATGTGGATCGACTGAGGGTCAGCATGGTAGCTGATCTTCAGAGGTAGTCCACTTACCATGGCACTCTTTTAAGGAGAATGCTATACGCCCAGCACTATGCCTAATGCTGACACACCAATGCTTGCCAGAAGGTTAAACCGCCCAAGGTTACTTTCGGTGCCTTAGAAGAGTGGAATGTTCGTTTGTAGAACGGTGGTATCATCTATGGAAGTAAATAAAATAACTTAAATAATAATGCATAACAATATAATTAAGCAATTGCAAACAACTCTTATGTTGCCTCCCCAAAAAGTGAAAAACTGGAGATTTTTAGAATTGATACCCCATTTTTATTTAAGACATCTCACCATGTGCCTAGAAGATGACACCAGATATCATGCACATAATAGGAACAACGCCCATGGTTTGGGGTTTCTTTTTTTAAAACAGAAATCCTTAAAGATTTTGTTAATTGATTATGCTTGTTTGTTTGTTTATTAGTGGTTACTTCACAACCACCACTACCGTTGGCTAAATTTAACATACAATAGATTGGAAATCACATTGGCCAATTGTGAATATATTAGACAGAAAAACAAACCACTTACCATTAATGGATGAGCGTATTGTATCTCCCCGATTATTTCAACATCGGAGGGTAGCCACTGGGTCCAAAATCCACTGCCCATCTCTGGGTCAGTAGAAATTATTGAGCCAGTCAGCCATAATAGAACAACACGGTTCCCTTTCACAATTCATGGTGAACGGGTGTCATCATGGCACGTCATTATATTGACAGGTACACTAGGGGTGTATTATACCCGAAAGACTGGGCCATCCCTAGTTACTCCTCATCCCCCAGATAAACCGAACTCAGAGGTTTAAATCTTAAGTTCGTGGTCATCAGACTCCCCTTTCCTTTGGCCGCTAACAGAATGAACACATTCCGATAGCCATGGCAATGTTGGAATAATTAGATGCACAAGTCATCTTCCACATCATCCTATGTGCCAAAAGGAGTTAAAATAAAGTCATCAGGCTCAAGTATTCCAACCAATATTGTATGACAAGTTTGAAGGAAATATTCATGTAGGAAGTGTTTGGCTAAGTTAACATTATATTAAATTTCTTTATATATGTATTAAATATAAGCAGGCATGCAACCGACCAAAATTACTTACAAAGACCTGACTTTCGAATTTTTACTTCGACGTTTTTGAGGTAAACAGCTCACCGTCATCCCCAGGTTCAACGACCAAAATCACTAAAAATAATCCGTTCATGAATCGGTCTCATGGTTTTTGAAGACATTGAGAACAAGAAATCTGTCGTACAGATAAATGATGCATTGGATAAGAATTCTTAGTGAAAACATTCATTACGAGTGATCTATAAAATATGAAAAAATTATCATAAATACAAATGCTGTAATTTATAAACATTACCCTTAATAAGAAAAATCACACGAATTCATTTTATGCAAATAACACATGTATATTAATTTATTTTTTCTAATATTCACCAACATATAGAATTTTAATTCACTAACAGTGGTGGCTCGTGTATAGGCACTGTGGAACTACAGCACCCTCTATCACTTGATATAATTGATAACATTTAATATAATGTGTTCATTTTTCTTTAATTAATTTAACTAATTTTTTAGAAATCCCCTAGTTAATGAAAAAAAGATGTGAAAAATGTTGCATGAAACTATATGCGTTTCACAGCTCCAGCGGCACAGTGTTTGACTGTTGTGCGCATGCGCACACAAGGAAGCTGCGAACGACTGGCGTAATTCACATTATTCCGCAGCACCCCCACTATTTTTTTCTACTGGATCTGCTGGACACCATGTAGACAGGGCAGAAGGAGGTTGTAGCCATTATGGACGTCCACTAATGATGAAACTTTTCAGTTTTTGTATTTTTTTGTTAAATTAAGTTTTAAAGGTAGGTGACAATGAAAAAAGGCAGCAGAAGAATTTTGCCTCTAGTCCCAACTTCGGAAAAGTCGGGAATAATGCCTAACTTAACATGTGTTAAACGCCGGTTTTGTGCTGGAATTTCTTTTCAGGGTCGGGAAATTTCGGTTAATAAAAATTTGGAAAGATGTTGTGGTAATTACTCATAGTAAATTTAAGTTTTGTCACTCAATGGGCAGTTCCGTTGAGTACATGTTGGATAATTAAGCATGTTTTCAGGGATGTGTGAAACGATGCCATGTTTTCACAGTTTAAATTGCATTTTTCATTAATTTAAAATCTTAGTGTTCTATGTTTTAACTTAAGAAAAATGCATCGGAAATGCATGGGACATAGTAAATTTAAGTTTTGTCACTCAATGGGCGAAAAAGTAATACACAAAGTAAGGCACAAAAATAAAAGTAATAACATAATACAGTAACTCAATAAAGTAAAGTAAAGCAAGAGAGACAGTGAGATTAAGGGATTACTGCACTGCGATGAAGACATTTAAAAAAGGTCTTGATTTTTGCTACAAGGGAAAAACACTTAAAAGTTCTTATATTAAGGCATGATATTTTTACTGGGCATTCAATGATACTTTGTAACTAAACACTTCCACATGTATGAATATATTCTAAAATCCAATCATTTCCCGAAATATATACATGAATTTAAATTGTTAAATCGTATGTTTAAATATACAACATAAATTAGGATATGTGAATCGCTATTTGATTTACTCGAGCCTACACTGCTATTAAATTTCAACATTTTTCATCAATTAGAATAAATAAATATATTTCTTAAAATGTCTTGAGGTGACTACTTTTCGTGAGTTTGATGGTTTATACACTTTAGCTCGAGGAGCATAAAAAGAATGAAGATGACCGTTTGTCGACTAAGTCTGAGATAATCAGAGTTCAACTTTCTTAAGGTCGATTTAGGGCGATAATGCTTTGCGGAGATAACACGAGGTTTAGAGCTGGAAACAAGTAAAAAGATTCTTACATTAAATCTTTTTATAATGAAATCGAAGAGTTATTTAGAAAAGTCATTGACATTTACAGGTGCAGACAGGAGCAGTCGCTCTTGCTGCCAATTCAATCAGTTAGTTGTGTCTCTCTGTGTAACATCGGGTTTTGGGGTCTTTGTATATGGTTTACTAGGAGCCCACGTGACAGGAGGCATCCACTAGGATGCTAGTGGTCGAGAAGTGAGCAGGTGTGGGTCAATGGACCATAATTAGCTCTAGAATGTGCTTCTTGTTCTAGTTAGAATATGCTAATTAGGTGAGAGGTCGTTTACAACCATTAGTTTTAATCCCCATTGTTCGGAACAATTAGTGCGGAAGGAAATGACTATCAACATCACACTTAGGTATAAAATTGCTCGGCGCCAATTATGAGGCTTACACTGATTTTAGGTTTAATGTTTAGGTTTCGGACAATGGTTAGTGCAAGCGTATGCTAGACTTAACATGAAAAATAGTGGTACACTTTAGTCTATTGAGGTGACTACTTATCAAGTGACCCTATGGTTTGTACCCTTTCACTTGAGAAGTGAAAGAAAGGACCGAAGTTGGGCTGTTAGCCGGATAAGGTCGGAAGTATCGGAGTTTGACTTTCTTAAGGTCGAACTGCATTGACACTGTACTAGGTACTATACTCGAGGAAAGCAGGCCTCGGAAAGTGAATCGGGTAGGACATACTGTAAATCCTATGGAAGGTTTGTGTTGGCTGAAAAAATGATTGAAGAGAATTTTTTGTATTTTACTTCAAAGTCTTTTATTCAAAATAGACAAGTTCGGATAGGTACAGGAGCATTTGCTCTATAGCCTAGACATTCATGGTCGGGTGCAGTTTACTGAACTCCCTCCTTCTCTCACTGACTGACTCTAAGTTTGTGTTATCTTATATATGTTTAAAGAAGGGCACACGTGACACTTAGGGACCACTAAAATGCAAGGTCCTAAAACCGAGCGTTTTGGCTCTTGGGGAAAGCTTTGGCTTTGACCTACTTAGGTAAAACTTCTGGAAGCTTCTTGCTGACTGACCAGCAAGGTCATTGTGATTTGTTTCTCCCTTTTGTCTTTTTTATATCCTTTCAGGAATTCCTTTATGTTAAGATTATTTAGGGGATATTTGCATTTGCAAATATCCGGCTTAAGTTCGACGTCCCATTTGGGAATAAGGTCAAACTTATTTTTAACGGGCAATAACGAGTCTTAAAAGAACAACAGCAAGTCCTAGCATTTGCTAGGGTTAAAAATAGGGTTTTAATAGGGTGATTCGCTTTATAATATACATATATTCACACACCGAATGATGAGGCTTTCAATTGTTCTAACGGCACGTCGATAAATTTCTGGTTAGCAAGCTAATGATCACAGATCAATTAAGTTTAAATAATTTAACTTTTAAATTGTTTCATGATTATTGGTCAGTATTTGTGCACCGGTTTTTGTTTGCGATTTTTCCCGTTTTATAGGCTGTTCTGTCAGATCATCACGTAAACCACGTAAAGGGTCGTATATATTAAGGCATGACACTTTTAAATTGTATTGCCATGCCTGTTTCAACAAGTTCTTTGGTTGATCGCACTTTCTCTTTAAGGAGCCCTTTTTTCCTTAATTTTCATTCTTTTACGAAACTTGGGTGTTAACGGTCCTGACGCAGATAATTGCAGACACGGTAGCGACTTACCTTTCCCAGCTGTACTTTGGGCATTAGCATCCAGAAATGTCTGTTGTCACATTTTGGCCGTCGTCCAGAAAGGTCCACTGTTTTATTTTGGACGATATCATCAAGAAAGGTCCGCTGTCACATTTTGGCCATGATTGCCTGTGGGTCCACTTACATTTTGGCCGTAAATTCTCTTGGGTCTGTTGTCACATTTTGGCCATAAACTCTCGTGGGTCTATTGTCACATTTTGGCCTTGAAACAGAATCCTCGTGGGTCTTTTGTAGCAATAAGACTTTTTAAAAACATCAAATAAATAAATTTGTCTGGTATCTGATCAAATTGGAAGTTTCATATCTGCATATGTTGACAAGTTTTAAATCCATATACAAAATCCCGCCTTCCCCGCTAACAACTTGTGGACCGATACTACGTATTCTACTATTAAATGCAGATGTTTTGGGACCTCAGATTTTTAAAATTTCAACATTTTACGGTCCTAAAGTATTCTAAAATATTGTATGCCTAGTACTTCACCAGCTACATACAATCATAATTATTATTATTACTAATATTTTGTATCATTGAATTTGTTGTATCAAGCACTTGTACACTCCTCACTACAAGATTTTTGGGTACTTGTGGGTTAATTCACCGCTACACGAAGTGTGCATGTCAAAAACAACATAATTACTCATGTTAAATGATAACGTTATGAAAAAAGAAAGTATAGCATATCCAAAGCCGCACTCACATGGTTATTTTAAGTGTTACCTGGCTCCACAGGACTTGGCCTGTCCTGCCTTTTTTCAGGAGAATTGGGTTATTTTAAAATGAGTTGTTAGTACACAAGGCAGCATTCCACTTCTTTGTAATGTTAGGAATACCTTAAATTGGCCATTATGGGAGATGCTAACCTGACATTTAAGGAAAATTATGAATTGTTATCATTTAGACATGTGGTCACACTTTTACAAGTTATTTATTTTATTTTTAGAAACCAAATTGCATTACTTTGGTTTATATAACTGCGCAATATCATTTAAAATTGTGGTAAACGCATTTAAACCATTTACTTTAACTCGTTGACAATACATAAACTCGCATATATAAGAGTCAATCATATGGCGGTGAGTGCCATTGTGCGTTTATTTGTTTTGCAGCCTTTTAAGAGTGCTCAATCGTTTGAGTATGTGCCCCTGTTAAAGGATCCACAAAATTTACAGAGTGGTTGACTGTTTGATGAGTTAGACCTGGAATGTTATTTATTTCATTGTTGGCTTTCCATTGGTCTGATATAATGTTAGTGCCAGGTTGTGCATGTGATTTTATAATTGGCATAAGGGTGGCTGCTGATCTATCTTGGCACACAAAACAAGAAGCATTCGTGTGTCTCGCGGCAAATGCCACTAAAAACTCATTGTTGTGGTTAAACTCTTTCAACTTAATTATTACGGCGAGTAAATAAACTTTCGTCAATTTCAACTGTGGTTCGTGGCCCACCAATAATAGCAGGATTTTTCACAGGCATTGGAGCAAAAATTTCCCTTAAATAATTATTCCAATCGATGACAGCATTGTTTGAAATATCCAACTCGGATTCACAGAACTTATCACTGAACAATTCCTTTGAACAGCAATACACAGAATTATTTGTCTATAAGTTAGACATGGTCCTTTTAAGCCATGTACCCTTCCTTACAGGTATTTTCTCCTTACAATTTCTGAAATGACATCTTCAACGATCTTTATTCACTTAATGACAAACTCATGGAAAGGTTGTTTGAACTTTGTCTAACAGTATGTAAAATACCATTGTGCTGTAAAAATTGAATGCTACTTTGTTGTGAGCCAATGATTAAAGTGTTAATAAATTCATTTTCTATGTGGTAGTTTACAGCAGTAATAGTAATAATATTCAGAAAAAATATCTTTATATGTACTCCTTAAAATGACAATTTAATATATTCAAATGAATTTCTAGCAAGATATTTTAATTACCCTTATAAATTTGAAAAAGAATTTAAGAAAATTAATTGCTCATTATATCATACTTACATAGCATGCCATACATTTTTTATTTTTGGCTTATTTAAATGTTATATCTGTGAATTTTTTTTAACATGCCTTAATTCGCCTCATGGTGAAAAATGCTTACTTTAACACATTTACTTAAATTTTTAACAAGTTATTTTAAGTATTCTTATAATTTTTGGGACTTGTTTGTTGATTCAGTTATTTTAATTACTCTAATAACTTGCAAAAATAATGTTTTCATTGTTTTCAAACGAAATTAATTGTTTAATATGTATATTGTTTATATAGCATGCCATACTTTTTATTTTTGGTTTATGTATGTTAAATGGGTGTGATTGTTGTTTTTGACATGCCATACTTTGTGTGGTGGCGAATTACTCTACAAGCACTGATTTATGTCCATTAGCCATGGAACTGTCCATGCTGTCCATAGACGATCAATCCTTTATTGACGTCACTCCAAGATTGGTAGGTCCATAGATGCAACAATAATGACTTTAAATCCATATTTTTAACAACTATAAACAACAGCAAAAAAGGCGAAAACTATTATGCCTTAAGTATTTGGGTTTTCGATATAACCAAAATACATGGGCAGCAAGCGCCATACATTAATAAGCATGCACAGAAAGCAAATTGGCATTAGTAAACATGACCCTTATTCCTTTACAAGCAATCTCGGACTCCCTCAGACTCCAATGAGCAGAGCATCAGTGAGCCCCAAATCAGGCCACCCAGGGCTTCTAGCCTCTGGCTGTACGGGTTGACAAAACTGGATCCTAACTTAAGCAAGCTGGAGAGCTGCTGTGCATATTTGCAATTGGTCACCCACTAATGCATCCTCGCCGTAGTAGAGTTGGAGAGTTCCTACACCAATGTCAGCCTTACTTGCACAGGTTAGTTGAATGACCTGGTCACAAGCTGTGGGTTTATTTACTCCAAAATAAACTTCCCATGATTCCTTCAGGAAGTCAAACTATGCAACATTTGCACAATGCCTAAGAAATCCGAAACACAGTCTGCATTCCTTACTCGGACTCCTAGACCTTAAGCATGTAACCTTGTGAATGGGTCACAAGTTTATATTCAAGTCGTTGTTCTAAAAACAATAAGCAAGATTTAAAACCAATGCAAAAGCCGTATTTTTACAAATAATACGACTGGTCACACTGTTAGTCGCATGAGCTTGAAGCTGAGCAGTGTCTCAAGTCCCAGTTGCACTGAAAAATTGCAAAGTGTGAGACTCCAAAACTGTGTTAGTATCATCTAAAACTTTAGCTTCAGCATGAGCTTGAGACTGAGTTGTGTCACAAGTTCCAGATGCAATTAACTAACACTGTTAATCAGCTATCTAAGGTTTTGATTTTGTGTACAAGGAAAAAGCACTTTAAAGGGTCTTATATTAAGGCATGGCATTTTTACAGTGTAGTGTCGTATATCAAAGCATGACATTTTTACAGTGTACAGCGTAATAATATATCAAGATTACAAGACTGTTTTCAAATGTTGTCATGATGACCTGCATATTATCCTAGCTAGAGTACCTAACCATGTTGCTATCATTGAAGAGCGGGGCATTTATTGTAAATTTCACAATCATGTCTTTACCGACTAAAACAACACTGTTGGGGCAACTGTCTGATTCATTGATTGTGAAAACGTCTGAAAATTGGTTTCTACAATTGCTGGAGGCAGGCGATTGATAACTCAGACTTACATGTTGGAAGATTGCGTGTTCGCTAAAATGCGATTCTTTAAGAAGATTGATGAAATCATTTACAAAACGTGATAGCTTACCTACTAGTCATTATTCAAACTTGTAATGTTCTTTTCCTGTGTCAATTACTGAAAGATCTGCTGGAAATGGCTAATGAGATAGATGCGGAAAGAAGAAGGAAAACTACTGCAGAATTGAAATATTAATCAAAACCTTTCGTTTCTAACTGACTATGGATGGAAGGTGTGAGTGTGTGTTACACTTGGGATTTCTTAAAAATAATTCACTTTCATCCAAATCTAAGACTAAAGCTGCCTTATTTGCATCACTTATCCACTTTCCCCTTGATGAATTGTCGTAAATCATGCAAAAAATAACCTCATTTAATGCTCGCCAAGCATCGGAGAGCAATGGACGAAACAGCCACATACATGTACTTAATTTCCTTGGTAGAAATGTTTACATCAATAGTAACATATAAAATGCAAATGAACCTACTCCATTGAGTGGCACATTAAAGTCTTCATTTACAAAATTGTTTATTTTTATTAATTTCCAATGTAATTACAAGTTTTTGGAGGCGAATTGGTCTTCTAATAACTTTGCGTTAAAAATGGAAAATCGAATTGGTAATTTTTATTTATGAGTTCCCAAATAACACAACGTTTGCCCAACCATTGGATTTTAGTTGGCAACTTTGGCGAATAGTTAGCAGCCCTACGTTGGCCCAACATTAGAAGATAGTTGAGTTGGCAATTACCGGCCAATCATGTTGACAAGATTTTTTAATAATAACACTATTCTCACATATGCAGGAGCCATTCGTTCATACATTATTTGATACAAAAAAAAATGCGCTAATGACAAATACTAGCAATATTACCCATTCATTCTCCAGGGTCGCACGTCGAACTGTTCCAGCTTGAACCAGTGGTCCCACGCTGTCCTTTTGGGTCGGTTGAGGAAAGATCTCGGTTTAAGTGTGCCAGAGAGCCACCACGAGGAATTAACTGGCAGTGCCGGGGAAGAGTTCCACCCGTCGACTCCCAGAGACGAGTTGAGCAGCCCCAACGAACTTGTTGTTGTTTACTATGTTTACTAACGGCAAAATATCGTCTGCTAACATATATGTTATGGGGTAAGCATGCACACCTCAGCTCTTTTTTAGTGTAAATACATAGGTTGAATGCCTAGTTGCTGCCGTCACAAAGTCAGTCCTCTGTTCACTAGCTTGTGTGAATATGGCATTAAACCGTTAGGGTAACGCATCACAATCAAATGGAATGTGCCACATTCCACATTCCATATACCCAAGGTCGTCCAGCCGTGATCAACATTGGTCGGTGACCTTCTGGTATATATATATTGTCTTGGGACATAGTATATGGCCAATTAGTCATTTAACCGTCAATTAAGGACCATTTATCCAATTATTTATTTAACCGTTAATTAAGGACCATTCATCCAGCAAGACATTTCTGTATTGGCCCAATGCATTTACATTGGCAAACCAATGTTTTCCCAACAAGTTTTCGCTACACCTATATACCTCACTATACAGCTTTTCGCTATAATGGCCTTATTTAATTATGGTACTTTTTCGATTTACGGCCCACAATACTTTGTTATATGGCCAAAAAATTTTTTGTACGGCTGTTCCCTATACGGTTAACTTTTCTGGAACATATCTAGGCCGTAAAGCGAGGTATTGGTGTACTGAGGATACAAATGGGGAAACCGAAAAGATCACGAGATCTGTAAAGAATAAACTCGAAGTGGACGTAGGTCGAAAGACAAGCTACTATGTGGAAAAAACTAGGTCCTGAAGAGCTGTACTGTAAGATGTGCAACTTGCTTGAAGTCACAGGAAGAAAAGAAGACCTGCACAGAGAGAGGCAGGGGTGGACTGGCCTTGTAAGCATGCCCTAGCCTGCGCGGGCCCCCCAGTGGCCCCTAATATGTAAATAGTTGCTCTGTTGAAACCAGCCGCATTCCCTGTGTAGCGGGAAACAGGCCTGACGAGAGGGGAAGGGGGGAAAAATACCCCGGGCCACCTGAATATGTGTTACAAAATTTTAAAAGTTAAAAATGACTTTTTGGAATGGTCATGCATGAAAACTGAAAACTGCAATTTTTCTATGGTAAAAATGCAAATTTTCCTTAGTAAAAACGTAATTTTTCTTGGCAAAAACGCATTTTTTCTACGTTATAAGCGCAATGTTTCTTTGGCAAAAATGCTATTTTTTTACGTTAAAAACGCAATTTTTCTTTGGTTAAAACGCCAATTTATCTACATTAAATACGCAAGTTTTCTTTAGTAAAAACGCAATCTTTCTACGTTAAAAACGCAATTTTTCTATGGAAAAAATGAAAAATTTCTTTTGTAAAATTAAACGCAATTTTTCTTTGGCAAAAACGCACATTTTCTAAGGTAAAAATGCAATTTTCTTTGGTAAAAACGCAATTTATCTACATTATAAACGCAAATTTTCTTTGGTAAAAACAATTTTTTTACGTTAAAAACGCAATTTTTCTATGGTAGAAATACAAATTATCTTTTGTAGAAACGCAATTTTTCTACGTTAAAAACGCAATTTTTCTTTGGCAAAAACACAAATTTTTAAGGTAAAAACGCAATTTTTCTTTGGCAAAAACGCAAATTTTTAAGGTAAAAATGCAATTTTTCTATGTTAAAAATGCAATTTTTCATTGGTGAAAACGCAATTTATCTATGGTAAAATGCATTTTTTCTTTCGTAAAAACGCAATTTTTCTTTGGTAAAAACATTAAAAACGCAATTTTTCTTTGGGAAAAACGCAAATTTTTAAGGTAAAAATGCAATTTTTCTATGTTAAAAACGCAATTTTTCTTTGGTGAAAACGCAATTTATCTATGGTAAAATGCATTTTTTCTTTCGTAAAAACGCAAATTTTCTTTGGTAAAAACACAATTTTACTACGTTAAAAACGCAATTTTACAATGGTAAAAAAGAAAATTTTCTTTTGTAAAAACACAATTTTTTGTATGGTAAAAACGCCATTTGTCTAAGGCAAAAAGGACCATATTTCTTCCCTGCCCCTCCCAAATGTGATGACATATTTGGACTTGCCCTCTCTCTTTCCCCTGGGCCCGGCCCTAGCCCGCGGCGGGCCCTTAAAGTTACAATGCCACCCGGGCCCCGTATACGCTCAGTCCGCTCCTGGAGAGAGGGTTTCCTCGTCGGTTTTTTGTGATTTTCCCAGGGTCGCAGCCAATAGGGACAAGCACTGCCGTCATTGATTGGCCATAGTCTGGGACCCTAAGACGAAAAGAGCAGCTACCTGCATGGTGGATGACGCCCATGTGGGAAGTTAAAGATACTTTCATTGTTTATAAATTGTGTAACTTTATTATGTTAAGAATCCTAGGGAAAATGCAATGTATAGGCTGATAAGCCTTCTGGCATATTTAGATAATTGTTAGTTGTACATAATGGCTTGTATTAAGTTACTACAGTTTTAAATGTAAGCTTATATCCGCAGGAAATGTTTTCATAAATGCGGTATAATCCATTGCCTACGCTTTAAATATCGTTTATGCAATTAAAGAGTTTGAATTTCTAGCTTTCTTAAAATCTTCTTGGTTATTAAAAGCTGCGGGCTAAAGAGAATTAAAAAGCTTTTCCAAAATGTTTTTCAAAGCTTTTTCAAAAATGAAATTTTTAAATGTGCTAATTGCAAACATATATTTAATTCTTACATCTCGAAATAGCAAAAATTTACAGCAGCACGTCGCTGCTTTGAAATATTCCTTTCCTGATTGTTAATGTGTTCCTGTACTAATGATGCCCATTGCTCAGATTATATAGATAAGTCTGTGGGGCTACTCTGGCATCCTTTTAAAGGGTTCAACTAGCCTTGAGTGCTTGGTTTAAATCTGATGAATCCCCACCACTTAACAATATTGTACACGAGTAAGCCCTTCAAATGAAATGGTAATAAAGCATTAATGGCTGCCATTAAGACTCAAGGGTTCAGCTTGGAGTAAAAAGCACTATTTGCATATTGCTGGCAATGGCAAACGATTCTAAAAGGAATTAAGAAAAGTACCCCAACATGGATGGAAAAAACCTTCATGTAGACCTTGCTAATGAATTGCTGTTGTCCAATTAAGGAGACTGTTAGCCTTAAAATACCAACAGAACAAAAAAGCAGTATAGTTTTCTTTCAAGTGTTGGGCAGTAATTGAGTACATTGAATGGATTTGAGTAACCAGTAAGAGTACTGAGTACAAAGAGTAATTGAATAGAAAATGTACAATTTAGTAATTGAATAGAAAATAAATATATTGATACACTTTATTTGAACTAAAGGATAAAAAATACAATTGGCCAATACAGAAGACAACCACAATATGTACAGAAATGCAATATTTTCAATTCATAAAAACAGGGTCACACAGTGTCCACGAATGAGTGCAATAATCTAACAGACCTCCACGAAAATTAATTTGCTATGGTCTCCGTGTGGGCCAACTCATACGTTCAGATTAGCTGCTGTGAACGGGTAATCGATCTCCGGATGTCAAAGAAATAGGCGGCCTTTTGCCCGCAAACAATTTTAC
>JAQGBW010003602.1:0-15861 GCA_034698625.1 Julus scanicus | reverse complement strand
AGGGTTTTGTTGGTTTAGAGGGGTTTGTTGGTTTAGAGGGGTTTGTTGGTTTAGAGGGGTTTGTTGTTTTAGAGGGGTTTGTTGGTTTAGAGGGGTTTGTTGGTTTAGAGGGGTTTGTTAGTTTAGACGGGTTAATTAGATTTGAGAGGTTTTTAGTTTGGTGTATTTCTGCAAGTTTAAAGCATCTTTAAAAATCTGCATAAATTTGGTTGAAAGCTGTGCAGACTATTTTCTGGAATTTTCTGAATCTTTTGTGCAAAATTGGATTTACTTTGATTGAAAAACAAAAAAGTTACGAATTTATAAAAAAGGTTTTTCCTTTTTTTTTTGAGCCACCCTGTATATGACATGTCAATGTATAGTTAGGTCTGAAAACATGTACGGAGTTTTATGTCGATGTATGGAATGTACATCGTTGCGTGATCTAAATGTGTAAATTAAGTTACTGATAATTTTTCCAATAAGCTCGTCTTATTAAGCAAATTTTGTAATTTAGTCAAAATGTTCCTTAATGTGCTGTGTAGACATGAACACGAACAAGGGGTCAAGTGTGAAAAGCATTCTCTGGAATATAAAGTGAAGAAAATGTCGATCAAGCTGACTTTGCTCGATAATTTATCTGTTTAAAGAATCTTGAAGAAAACGAGGTTAACGAAAATGCTTACTCATGAAATATGGAAAGTTGCAAATCACTCCAAGTCTTTTATCTTTCGAAGACAATTAAATTTTCGTCTTAAGATAAGAGAAAAGAATATCATTTTGAACGTTTTCTCAAAAATTGTCATGTTGTTTTTTTCATGCTCAAGGGTTGATGAATTGGTGGAAAATTCATGAATTGATTTTTCAAGATATTGCTAAATCTTAATTTCAAATTGGACATAAATGACCATATAAGGTCATGTAATCATGGTACACACTCATGGCTATATATGGGACACACGTGGCTATGTATGGAAAACACATGGCTATATATGGCACAAACATGGCTTTATGTGGCACAAAGACGTGGCTATATGTGGCACAAAGGCGTGGCTATATGTGGCACAAACATGGTTATATATGGCACAAACATGGCTATATGTGGCACAACCACGTGGCTATATGTGTTACAAACACGTGGCTATATGTGGCGCAAACACGTGGCTATATGTGGCACACACATGGCTATATACGGCACACACGTGGCTATATATGGCACACACGTGGCTATATACGGCACACACATGGCTATATACGGCACACACATGGCTATATACGGCACACATGGCTATATTATTATTATTATTATTATTATTATTTTAATATATGACACAAACATGGCTATACATATGGAAACACACATGGCTATATATATACAGCACACACCCACATGGCTATATTTTTTTGGACGTGAATTAGCCCCTAATGCAAATGTTAATGCAACATTTCAAGGCATAAAAGCAAAACAGTTAGAACATTAGCTTATTATAAGTTATTCATTCTTTGGAGCATGTAAATATGTTTAGGAATAGATTTTCTTTTTTATGATAAATCCCATAAAAAATTTTTTGACCTTTGAAATTCAATAAGTTATAATAGCGTCGAATTGAATATAAAAAAGTTTAAAAATGCAACGTCTACATGAATTACATTCCTCAAGAACTGCATAAAAAGTATCAATGCCCTGGCTTATGGTTGGTATTTTTGAATTTTCTTTTTTGAATAATTTTTGAATCACATCCAAGATTTGGTTGAGAAGAATTTCAATTGAAGTACGATTGAAATTTTTTCCATATTCATATCTGGAAACCATCTGGAATCTGTCTTCCTCTCTCGTTTTTGTTTGGCTAAACCTAGCAATCTTGGAAAAGCAAATTTGATATTGAAATAGAAAATGAGTTTTTGCATTGAAATACATGTAAATGTAAAGCATGTATCAAGTGCACCGTATATTACTCAAGTTTGAACAAGAATTTCATAAATATTTTAGACATTTTCTAGCTAACATATTGCCAACATAACGTTGTTCTCTCAACTTTCTATGTCTAGTACGTGCATAAAACAGTCAATGAGCACATTGGATTTATAGTTTCTTTAATAATTCATGACTTGATTTAAAAATAAATATGACATATATGTCGCGCGTCAATATTCTGTCATCTCAGTAATGTTTCAGAAATATTTTTCAATTTTTCGTTTTATAGCCACGTGACAATAATCCCTTGCAATATATTATTGCAGCATTGCAATAAGTTGATACTGTCTTATCGCTTGAAATGATACTTCTAATGCATTTTTATGATAAAAATGTAAAACTAAGGTAAAAGTTTTAGATAACAGATAATCACACACCAATATTTAAGTGATTTTTAAGTTTTAAAAAATTCCATAATTCTAATGGACGATCCAGTTGACAATTGTTTGTTATCATAATCTTTTAGCATAATAGGCACCCCTTCCAATATTCAGAATTAAATTTAATCCTAAGGAATATTTATTATAATTTTTTATTATTACAATTCCAAGATTTTTGTGGCTTATCATTATTTTGCCCAAAAATAATTTATCAAATGTTTTTTATAGATGGAACCAAATTGTAAAAAAATAAAGAAAAATGCACAAATGCTGCAAAATTATGTTTCAATTTTAATGTTTAATTTTTTTAATTGGGCACTATATTAAGATCGTGACATGATCATAAACTTTTTTGGCAAGACTATGATAAGCCACATTTAATAATAAAACGAGCTGCAAATGACTAAGACACTATATTTTCGAATGGATCTTGCCCAAAATAGAAACAGGGTAGAAGCTTATCAGTATCAGAAGAGTATTGCCATAGTATGCAGCTTATGTTAAAAAACGTATATAATTTTTAATGATTATTTTTGCCTGTAGGATTTTTGGTAAACTGAAACTGCAAGAACATGATAAGCTACAATTATTTTATTCGTAACTTACTAAGCTTGAATGAGACGATTCCTCTTATTCTTTGTGGTAATCCACATACTGGTCTGTATCATTCTCAAATTCACCTTAACTATCATTATTCTCACCTAATTAATCCCTAAAATCATATTTTTCTCTCGTGATGCAACATGTTGTCATTATCACACGCCATCTTTGCTCGTATCTATCACGTTTTTAGTAAAAAAAAACCCCTGTGATTTTCATGTATGCAACAAGATAATTATCTGTATTGTAATTTAATCTAGAAGAAATTTAAAAAAATAATCAACCAAATGGCTAGAAATAGTACTGGGGAATACTTTATTATAAAAATGTCGTTTTTGGAAAAAGTGTGGCTTATCACATTGTTGCAATAAGCCCTTCAATTGATGAAATGTCATTTCGTGATAATACTGTCAATGTAGATGAAAACAGTTTATTTCATACAAACAGCCCATTCTCTTCCTTTTCCTAATTTGACATTTTGTCATAAGTCTTACGGGTTCCTATTTATAATGTGGATTTCCTTCAACAAATGATCATGGTTAATTAAACTAACATCAGTGGACAGAGCATATATGACTTCCTATTTAACTCCATTAACAGAATTTGTATAACTATAACTCTCCACTTCCTTTCATACTGTATAGGGTACTAAATTCATTTTCACGAAAGACTTTCAAATCATTCTCCTCGAATTGGGAAGTTTTGTCACGAATTGTGACCTCTCTTCGACTCAATTGATCACACCTGACAGTTGCCCGCATTATTAAATGTTGACTGTACGGGAAAAGAATGCCGTGCCAATATAAATAACACGATTTATTGACAATTTCTGCGATGCCTTATCTAGGTTGTTGTGTTTGCAATAAACTGCGGTCGTGTAATCCTCATGGGCGGTCCGGTAAGGGATAAACAACTGGTCAATACTTTGATAAATTTACTCGAATCAAGGACTGCAACAAAATTACGGTATTGTTTGCTGGTTTCGTTCTACTTAAATTGCATCTTTCTATTTGAATTAGGGAATTACCCGAGGTGTTTTCACATTCGTTAAAATTTAGTTCGAGTCAGTTTAGCGATTAAAGAACACTAATCCCATAATATTCATCAGCGATGCACGAAAATTACTAACGGTATTGAGAATGAGATATATTACTAGTGTAAATTGGGGAATGATTTTAAAAGACATTTCTGTGGACAATTTGTTTATGCATGGATTAACTCAATTGGTAATGAGTTGGAGTACTGATTAAGATTGCTGTGGAATCCTTACTCTATAGTACAAGTAGAGTATATGTAATCAGTGGTCATATGAAATGACTAATGGAACTTAGTCAAATATGTACTCATGTGCGGAGGTATATTGATTAAGACTTCCTGTGGAATCCTAATTCATAGTAATTTACGAGTAGTGTCGTAATCAGACTCCAGTAAATGGTACTTATGAATATGAGTACTGGTTACGAGTATTGCGGATTGCAAAAGTATTGTTTAGGGAACTCAATTAATATAAAAACTGTAGGTTTTAATATAGGCAGGAACAATTCAAATTTAAAAAACTTGTAATGAATATCAGAACACAAAATAAACTCATTTAGACATTAGTAAAATTGTAATAACTAATAGAGGGGGGGATGTAAAAGAACAGTACATCCTAATGAATATGAGAACACAAAATAAACTCTTTTTAGATATTAGCAAAATTTTAATAATTAATGAAGAGGGGGTAAAAGCAGTACATCCTAATAAATATGAGAATACAGAATAAATTATTTTAGATATTAGCAAAATTCTAATTATTAATGGAGAGGGGGGTAAAAGAACATTTCATCCTAATGAATATGAGAATACAAAATAAATTATTTTAGATATCAGCAAAATTCTAATAATTAATGGAGAGGGGGGTAAAAGAACAGTACATCCAAATGAATATTAGAACACAAAATACTCTTTTAGATATTAGCAAAATTTTAATAATTAATGGAAAGGGGGGTAAAAGAACAGAACCGATAACAAAAAGATCACAAATAAAAATGTAAAAATTAGGATGCATTTATATTAGATTTTAGGATGACCCTCATTTCATGTTACTCATTCTCGTTACTCAAATGTACTAATGCGACTCACTTACTTACTAAAATGTATTTCTATTCATACTCGATTACATTTGTACTCATAATTTAAGATTACGTTAATACTCAAAGACATTTCTAATCACCCTTTATGAGTACATTTTTGTAATCGAGTACATTGTACTCGTACGTTTTAAGTACATCTGCATTCAATTTTGTACATTTTGTGTTCCATATTTTTTGTACATAGGGCTCTTTTGCACGTTACTTAAATTCATTAGATACTCAATTACTGCCCAACACTGTGGCCCATGGCGTCTCAATCTCAATACTATTAAAAGAAAGACTTTTATAATTGATAAATTAATTGCTCTGTGGCTTTCCCCTTAAATGTAGGCAATCAATATGGAAACAATGAAATCTATATTTATGCAAATTGTTTTGAATTAGTATTACATCGTGCAAATTGATTTTTGTGTATTTCTCATAAATCAAGCACCAGGTGTGTTGAAATCGAATATTACTTTACCAATTTGAAAATATTTCTGTGAAGTGGAACATGTATTCATCACAAAATCTAATCATATTTTTCCACATTTTTTCTTGTGGAAATGTATACAAGGTAATATCTATCTTAACTGTTGCATGTCAATTCCTGTTAGTGGAATTCATCAGTCATGATAGAAGACCATACAAGTAATGACTTTAGAGCTCAGCATGGCTATTAAGATCATCTGTCAAAGTCACATTTCTTGAAAAAAAGTTTAGAAAAAAATCCAAAAGAATTCCAACATCCATTGCTGGTATGGCTAAGCCAGAAAATAACAGGATATAGAATTGAACCAAAAGAAAACAAACCAAAATTGGGATTGTTTTTCGTTTTCAAATATTCCTACTAAAGGCAAAAATCCTTTCGCTACAACGCTTTTCAGATTTCCATCACTGCAACATTCATGACATAGTCTGAAAAGCCTTAAAATATATAAACTTTATAGCATTTTGAGATGAACCCAAAATCCAATACGTGATGCGGTTATTTTTTATTTGTTTTAATGCGATTTTTATGTTTGGACACCATTCGAAGAAATCAAATATAAATGGAGGTTTCGGGATATCAATTCTTGACAGTAACCTTGGTTGTAATCTGACCATTGTATAGTATACACTTTATACAACTATATTTATAAGGGCTTTATTGGTCAATGAAAAAGGCACCCGTTCCTAGTGAATGTTTTTTTTTTTTTTTGTTTTTTTTTTTTTCGTACGAATAAAAAAATACGTTTCTATATAAAGATATCAAAAATTCAAAATGCATTAGTCTAGGGGAAATGAACACTTCTTTTATGGTATCATGGCAACTTTTCATAGAATTTATAAGAAATATTATTTGTTCACAAACAATTGAACTGTATAAAAAATTTTGAAAGAACTAATAAGTTTGAAAGGATTTGTTGTGTTTCAAAATGTTTTATTTATTCTTTTATAAATGCTCAGTTATCCAATAAAAATTTCGAGATGAACTTGTTAAAAATAATCGATATCAATTTTACTAAAATGTAAAGTTTGTAGAAGAACTTGTACAATATTTGAAGTTCCTTGTCATGGCAAAACGGTTTTCACAAATAAGAAAACAATCATAAAACTTTTATTAAAAATCTGTATTTAATTTAAAATCACTATATGCATATTATTCTCAAATTCAAGAAAAATGAATTTGAAATAACTTTACAACAGTAGTATTTTCACACAAAAAAATATTTATGGAAATTTTGATACAATAAATAGATAAATAATAATATCATGGTTGATAACAATATTATATGCTGCAGTTTTATTAGTTTTTAGCGTTTACATTTATACATTTCTCCTAAAATTTACCGTAAAAGGTCAATGACTTCATTTTCACATAATCAATACTTCCACTGCAGTAGTTTGCAAAATTGTCTCTTTTTTTGGCTCATCAGCAATAGTTAAGTGCTCAGATTACTTTTGATCATTAGGTAAGAAAATTGGGTAATATTGTTAGGAAACATTTACCCCCAGAACTTCTTTTGACATTGACTATCTGGCTAATGGCATCCCTTATAAGGAATGTAGTTGATAATTTCCGACAAGAAAATTCCTCTTAATTTATTATTAGACATCTCTTTATCTTAGTGAAACAGATCCTGACATTCTGAAAGCTCGCTTTTTTTCTGATAATTCTAATAAATGTCCAGCTAGTTGGATTAACTTCGTCAATGTTTAATTCTTCTGATGAAAATGACCATTTTAAGTGAAATGAGATTGCAAGTATCTTTTACAGCAAATCCCCTGTCCCTTGAGTGAAAAAGCTATTTATGGAACATATATAGATGGTCCATACATTCCACAAATGTGACTAAATACAGAGTCTATACTTGAACAAATGTGGCCATATGCATGTGCCAAAATTCTGATACTTGCACAAATGTGTCCAAATTCTTGTACTTTCACAAATGTGGCCATATGCATGTGTCCAAATTCTGGTACTTGCACAAATGTGACCATATACATGTGCCCAAATTCTGGTACTTGCACAAATGTGGCTATATGCATGTGCCAACATTCTGGTACTTACACAAATGTGACCATATGCATGTGTCCAAATTCTGGTACTTGCACAAATGTGACCCTGGTGAAAAAAACAATAGAGATTTCTATTGTTAATTGGAACGTTGTTTTCTATTGGTATCAATAGAAAAATTTTATTGGTTTTATTGGTTCAATGGTTTTCTATTGTTTTCTATTGTTTAGTCAATACAGTTAAACCATAGAAGTCAGTAGAAGCCAATAGAAGTCAATACAGGAACCATAGAAAACAATTAAAATCAATCAAGTGTACAAATAACAATAAAAACCAATAAAAATCTCTATTGGTTTCAATTGTTTTCTATTTCGTCAGGGTACATACTATATGTTCAGATGTGTCTAATTTCTGGTCCAGTCATATAGCAAAATCCATACATGGTCCATAAATAACTTGTACACCCTGGGAACAAGGTACAGAAAATAAAAATGCAAGAATTGATGTTTGAAATGGGAATTCAGCCTATCTCTGCCCAATGGTGTTTGCTGTTATAAATGTAGTGACCTAATCTGAACAGACCTAAGCTGAAACAACATTTTCAGACACCATGTACCCAATCTAAAGTCCTGATTTCGCATGATTTTTATGTTTCTACTAAGCCAGAACACGAAATCGCCCTTTATGGTGTCCCCCCCTCATCCTCTATTTTCGGATTATCGACCAACAATTTCCACCACTTTTGACATGCTATAAGTGCTTACTTATAGCCATTGTATATGTTTCGTTAAAACATTTCCACAAAGTAGTTTTCTTTTCTGGAAAAGTAGCTAAAACGAAGAAAGCATATCTGTTAAACTGTTATGGAAAAAAAAAACCTACAGCTTTTATCAGATCCGGAAGGAAAACTTTTATTTCTAGAAAATTCGTGCGAAGAAGAAGAAGAAGAAAATTTAAACTTGGCCAACGTACTTAAAGATGTATGACACAATAACATTCCTACGTCGAAGGCTTGAATTCTGATAGGTCCTCGCAAATAAAGTTGGCTTCGAATCTAGGTCTCTACAATGCAGTCAATTTCAACTGACAGTGCCATAGTTGGGATCTAACAAAAGATTTACAGTCCTTCAATTTTCTGAGGCGTCTTCTTAGCTCCGTGCCATTTATCTTAGACGATGGACAAGCATTGTCCGGCACAATTGGTCTACTATGGAGAAAGAAGGGCAATTTAAAAAAAGGCATCAGCAAACAGGGATCAATTCACTTTGGCACTTTCCATTTGATTTAAGAACATCTAAGCCTTAAATTCAATTATTCTACTTGATTCTCTTACGCGATATGTGTTTCACGTCTAATAAAACTATGCCTGGATATCTACTTGCTTTAGATACACCATTTAATATATGTCACATGCTGGTAGAAATTGAATAGCATGTGTAATTTCAATTTGTACAAAAAAAAATCATCTGGTCATATTGGCTAACTTCCAAATAGTTGTGGTAAACTATAATGTAGTCGAACTGGAATCCTGGGTTAATAAACTTGTATCGGGACTTGTATGTCCAAAACATGGCAATATACAGTATGATATTTTCATTGTACAGTAGAACCTCGATAATCCGACCAGGGCGTAGGACGTAATTTCAAAAAGGCGGATTAATGACATGAGAGGAGACCGGGGCACAGTGGGTACACTGTTTAGAATTCATTTTTTTTTTTTGGGAAAAATATTTAACTTGTAGTATTTAAAAAGAATAACATAATAATATACAAGCCTTCAGGATCTGAAAACATTTTGTCGTCGTTTTAGAGCTACTAGTTTTTTTGCTATAAAAGATTAAAGTTGGTTGCGCAGACTGTCCCACTGAGCCCCTATACCGGGCGCAGTGGGACATGGCTTGGGGTACAGTGGTCCACGCGAAATTAAGACAAACTTTACGACAAAAAGAACACCACATTGATTAATTTTGTTTAATTCAGCACGTCAATTTAAAATTCTAAGTATTAATTACAAAAATGATTAAAATTAGCTGAAATTACAGCAGCTTTCATATTTTCACTGCTTACTCGTCCACATGTGGTTTTTTTCTGTGGTTGTGAACCATTTTTACTTTAAAACATAAATTTAAACGTGGTTTTTATTTAAAGTTATGATTCATAAGAAAATATAAAAATATTTTCCAAAAAAATTAATGAGGGTATGCTGGGACATGTCCCACTGTTCCCCGTAATGTTGTGGTCCACTGTACCCCGTATAACCAATTTAATTTGAATAAGGCCCTACAGCTGACCACATGGCTAATTAACATAAACTTTAGTTTAAAATTATAGCTGGATACATACACTCGTCAATAGTATATCGCAGCATTACTAATGTTTTATAATTACACCTAGAATTAAAATCAAATTGCGAGTTGAATAATTTCTTTTGTAGAGCACAAACTTTAACTGCAAATATTTTTTTATATATTTGTGTCAGTTCGCCGAAATTTTGGTTAATGAAAGAGTGCTGTATACAGCTTTGCAAATCAAAAGCATTGAGCTGCTGATAAAACCTGATTTTATAAAGACGTTGTACCACTGTGCCCCGGTCTCCCTTACTGAAGAAAAGGGCTAAATGCATCGATATTTTAGATGCCGAATATAATATATTTAAGTTTCTAACTGCAAGAGGGCTAACGTTATTATAGGAGAAGTATATACAGTATGTAATTTCGCTTTTATAAAATTAACTCGGCATATTGGCCATCTTCCAAACATTTGCGTTAAAATATAAAGGCAAGTAAGAAGTCGCATTGAAATGAAATTGAGTAACAGACTGCAAATCATGAGAGCGAAAACCTTTTAGCTACCATAGACTTTTTTTAATAATCTGTTTATGTGAGAAAGCATTTCTTTGCACGATAAAACATCGCCGTTTTTCCTTTAATTGGAACTGCATTAGACGATCAATTATTACAGATTCGAGAGACTTGGTGAACACCGAATCTTCAAGTCACCAAATTCCTAATTGGTTTAAATTAACAAAAAATAATGGTTTTAAATTTGCTTGTCTGAAGGTTTAAGTACGTTGTCTTGATAAAGATTAAACTTAAGCTTTGGGAATGAAACATATGCCAGAAAAGAAATGGTATTTATCACCCCCAAGAACTACAGAAATATTGCAATATTACAAAATACAAAATGTAAACACCAAACATAGAAAGAATAAAAATACAACATGATTATATTCATCGTTTTATAAACAAAATAAAGGTTTTATATCCATTAAAATATTAATCAGCTTACATCTAGTTGGTAAATTACAGTTTGATCGACAAATATTTTCGCTAATTTATTAGTTTGGCAATTATAGTGTTATTATTACATGTTTTTGGAAAAATTACTAGATAAACTCAATAAATCTATATTCTATTACCTGAAATCAAAATTACAAGATCATGTTTCTTGTTAATGTGTATGCCAATTAAATAAGGCAGATAACGTATGGAAATTTCCATATATGGGCATACCAAATATTCGGAATATTTGGTAAAATACATGTAGGATAGACTATCCACCCACATATTTAATTTATGTATATTTATACTAATGTATGACTATAAATCCAAGTTGATGTCCTCATATCCAAGAAATACGAGTGGCGGTCAAAATGTGTTGCATATTCGTTTATTACTTGAAAACTAAACGTCGTACGAAAAAACTGAAATAGCCATTTTAATGTGCAGAAAATTTGCTATAATTTGCCTAAACCCAAATTTCCTGCTCTCTAAAATGGCTATTTCAGTATTTTTATACGACACATGGTTTTTGAATAATACACGAATATGCAATACTTTTTGACCGCCCGTCGTATATATTTACTACACTGTGCCATATTACAAGTAATACTTTTAGGTCTTCATTTTTTTCAATAAATCGACGTAAAACACCATATATGTTTTTAAAATTGTATGAAAATATCGATAATGGGCATAAGGTACATACAAGTATATGGTCCTACATAATTTGTTCACGTTTTTACCGTAATTTTCACATTAAAAGCACGGTTCCTTACACCATATTTGCAATATCAATAAATTATACAATATATAAAAAATTATATTAACTATGTGTCCCGTTTTTTTAGATTAACTATTTGGTATAATAAAACTTTTTCCTTTGCAGTAGTTTTAGACGATTAAATACGTAGGGTAAAATGTATTACTTGCTAAATGTTTCATGATTTCAAGTTACTAAAATGCCAAATGATTTCATAGTCATCTGGTGCATGTGGGTATAAAAACACGTATAACGAAATTAATATTGGGATCAGATCTAATTCATTCCCCCGTGTATTTTAATAAATGATGCACACGCTGTTTCAATTCAAAAAAAAAATGGGCAATTTCTAGAATTAGACAATCGACCAAAATGCGCATTTTGGTTTTTTTGCAAGCCAAGAAAAAAAAAAAAAATGATAAAAGTCAGCATCTCAGTTATGCTCTCGGAATTTCAACGTTTTCTTTATTGTGTTAACTGCTATCCAATTTTTTTTCTCTATCCAGTATTTCAAAGTTATATTTCTGTCCCATTTTCTCATTGATTTTGCTGTACAGTTTCCGGGTTTCTTCTACCTTAATCCAATTTAGTGTACTTAAAAGAATTTAAAACTGCTGATTACAAATTTTTACTGGGTCTAATTGAGCTGTTGGTAAAATGAGATGCACAAAGTACGTGAAAGGAATGATTTAAATAAAAGAGGCTGCAAATAACGTATATATAAACGAAGAAGGGGATATTTTATGACATTAAGCTAATGTTAGACTTTGCTCAGATGGCTGTCTTATATTACTCCGACTGGCTTCGTGTGTATAATAAGACCCGGAATTAAATTTCCAAATTAATATTGATTAACCATATTGTCGCGCTGATGAAAAGAGTCATCATCTGCTTGATTTGCTCAAATGTCCTTTTTGGAAAATTGCGTTTTGCTAAGCCCCCGTGTGGGAGGCACGAATTTATTAGGGGAAATAAACGTTGGAAATATTACTTCGACACACAAGAATTGGTCGAGTGAACCTGACTCGTTTGCTGATAACTCTCTAAGATATTCTTTCCGAGCTTTTAACAATGTCTTTTTATGGCAAGAAAGAAAAAAAAAATGACGAGGAAAATTGAGCAAAAATAAGTTATATTGTGGCGACAAATGTCCACAATGCGTTTATTTGGACTAAAACAAGCCGAGCGATTAATTCTATTTGAATGAATCGTCAGTAGGCAATCCGTTTAAGCTTCTTGTGTCGTAAAAAGGCTTCTTGTTTATTCAACTGTGGTTGAAATTCGCCTATTTCGACTTAAGAGCGTGGATATATTAATTGTATCATGCTTTGGATTTGACGCATTGCATTATTTGCCTTCTCATTACTATTCTTATGATTATGTGTGAAAGTTGCCGAATAGTTCCTAACATAAAATTCTACCCTTAATTAGAATTCATTTTAATAGTTTATAGGATTTTCTCTTCATTTTTACGCAACGTAGAATATTTTTGCATATTTGAAAAGCTAAATATTCTTATAAAAATTTCAATAAGAAAATATGGAATCTATGCGTAAAAAGGTATCAAAATTGTGCAGAATTTCACCCCATTTTCTGCATAAAATTTTATGCAGAATATGCATAATTCTACAGAAAGTTTTTCATATGGGCATGTACAAATACATGACCCAATTTTTTTAAAGATTGTAACGAACACCCTGTATGTGCCCTTTGCGTATACGTATGTGTGCAAAATATAACCGTGATGGTTTAATCAATTCTAAATGTAAGCTACGGCACAAGTATAAAAAAAATGTTAAATTTATCGCGTTGCAAGTCTAAAATCCATCTATTGTTTCCTCGCGTTGTCAGTGTACGCACATGGCAAGTTTAATTTAAAACGAAATTTGTGCGGTGAGTGTTTTGCCAATATAATTTAAACTTGAAACTGTTGGGTGGATTTGCAGGCTGCCATTATTCACCCAGCCCTTTTGTTGTTTATTCAATTTGCAGTGGATGCGAGTGAATTCTGTAACATTATTAGAGCCCTATAGTCGTGCATCTGACATGACCCCGTAGTCTTGGCTCGTATAATATAATCTCATTGAATATATATATATATACTGTTATTTCACAGAAGCTTAGAAGTATATAGTTGAGCTAAGACATTTTATAAATACGCCTCGTCTATTCCACTGTCCTTCTCAGCATTTCTAATTAATTAAACCATAATTTTGCCACGCTTTATATAAATATCTTTCCCTCTGTGACACTGACAATGAGGAGATTTAACAAGTATTCGGTGTCCTGCTTAATATCATTATTCAGTCAACGTGCTTCTTTTAATGGATCCAAAAGTGACCACCAGTTGTCACTTTCGCTGTTTGCATATATACACTAGGATATATGAACCAGCAGGGAGGTTTTGATCCTGATTTTCATTATCCAAACAATGTTCACCATGCGTCCATTATGTAATAAGAGAAGTTTTATACTCAAGTCCCACGCTCATGATAATACATGTCAGAATTCCTATTCAAGATGACGCACCATTGTTAAGTGTATATAGTACACAGTGCATCAATAAAGATTCATTAAGTTCGAGTGACACGTAAAGGTGAAGAAAACACTTCCTTTCAACTCTATTGATTAAGTGATGTAGTTAACGCGACTGACCTATTCGAATATAATGTCTTTTATACTTCCCAGGTGAAAAAGTTATACACCCATACCTCGTTTTACAGCCTAGATACGTTCCGGAAAAGTAGGCCGTATAGCGAAAAGCCGTATAACGAATCAATTATTACCGTAGGAACCCGTGCAATTCAATTAGATCCATTCCAAATTTTTTACAAAATAATATATACGTTTTAGATTATAAGGCATTTTATTGTTTTATTTATTGTTATATTTATTATTATTATTATTAAGGAATGTTGGGTTATTATAAGTAACTTGTAAGTACACAAGGTCGCATCCCAATTCCTTGTTAAGTTAGGAATACTTTAAGCTGGCCATTACAACACTCTACACTAACAAATGTTACTCTAAACATCCCTCATATTTGGTTGCTGTAAAAACTTGCAATTATAGCTGCCGAGAAACACAACGCAAAACTCCTCACATGACAAACTACTCTTTCTAGTCATCAGCATACTAACTTCCCCATATATCTCTACTGGCAAGATTGACAGTCATTCAAAGCAGATATCATTCAAATACTCTCCACATATCTGTACTGAGTGTCAAGCTGACCCCAGTTCCAACTGCGTCTAACTTCTAGTATAGCCATTCCCATGTATGTAAAGGGCCTTATGTGACCATACATTGACCACATGATTTAATCGCTAGGAGAATTTCAAACTCAAATTCACATTTAAATAAAACTCAGATTGCCAGAATGTTGCCGGACAGATGTAGTATAAATATAACATAATTAAATGGAGGATGCATGATGCATATGGTGATAATTATATATGTATATACTAGATCATAGCAGTTATACATGATTGCATGCTAAGAAGCTCTCATTTAGGTTTTATAAAAAATGCAATTTTGCACAGTGCAAAAATGAAAAAATGGTTCAATAAGTTTTCTTTTGCGAAATGAATGTATTTTTAAAGCTGTTATTAAGCTACAACGAAGTCATTAACATTATTAACATGTTTTCTAATGTTTAAGGGCACACTTATCTTCTGTCAAGCTAACACCATGACCAGCTCACCACTGCAACTGCTCAGAAAATTATATGATTTCTTGTTTTTATTTTTAGGCTACAGAATGCCTGTATCAATTTTAATCGGCCAAAATTAGAAGCTACAACAGAAAAATCTCAGTGTTAAGTCTCAAGTGAGAAATAAATTACACCGAAATCTGCTTTCTTCACAACCTGCAAACCCAATAAGGTAATGCAAGATCCGCCCGATCGCAAAAAGGGCTCTCCGGAGTTAATCCCTGAAAGCGGTACACCGCGCAACACGGAAATGTCACAAGAGGAGTTAGAAATGCAGCATTTGCTGCAAAATATGATGAGAGGACAAATTCCTAATCAGTTGTTGGGAGTGCCTGTAGAAGTTCCTCCTCTTATTGCAATGAACACGCAACAGGTGTCCCTTGAACAGCAAACAAATGGTGCACCACGTAATCCACTTAACCCGATCTCTGAACAACAACCAACTGAACCATCGCATAGCACGCAGCTGTCTTCACAACAATTAAATGAACCGTCACATAGCACCCAGCTGTCTTCACAACAACCAAGTGAACCATCACATAGCATTCAGCTGTCTTCAC
>JAQGBW010003601.1:0-15867 GCA_034698625.1 Julus scanicus | reverse complement strand
AAAAAAAATAAGTTTTCTACTTGTAATAACCGATCTTTCTTTGAAATGAAAAAGGGATACTTTTTTGTATAATTTTTTGAAATTACCTCACGACAAATACCACGTGATCTTGCTTTCCTGTGGAGTGTTACTTATTTTTCAAATTATATGTTATACCGTTCAAGCTCAATAGACAAGTTTCAGTTTTGATTGTTGATTTTAAAAAAAAAAATGTTGTTGAGTTGGTATTTTTCAAAAATGTACTATATTATATTTTTTGCGAATTAATTGTAGGAATTAGTGGATTGCGCTTCGATAGCGATTCTAGAAATTCTTTAAAACATGTCATAAAAGGTATTTTAATAGCGTTTGGTGCATGCACGTTGTTCTTGGGAATGTTGTAAAATGTCAGAAATTTTAATTATTTTTATATTTTGCTACTGCTGCTGCTTGCTCAGTTGCATGGAACTTCATTATACGTTATTTGGAGAGGGTAAATCACGTTTAATGAACACTTTTTATTTCTTAATGCGCATTAAGCCTACTTTTATACCCGAATGACTTTAATGAAATCAGCATAACCAGCAATTAGTGTATGCGTGTAAATTATTACAATTATATTTTGGATTGCTTTTAATGACAATTTATAACTACTAAATGACTCGTTAAGAAAATCTCTGTCTGCAGCCAGAGGTATTTTGTGGACAAACTTCATTGCACACATACCCATGGTGTTTGATTGTCAACGTCATCTGCATATTATTATTTTTGGGTACTACTGCTCCACCCAAATTGCACGGATGTGTACATGTATCATGTTGACACGTGATTATGGCGCCACGTGACCAGTATGAAATCAACCCATCCTGCATGACCTGTCCAGGACTTGCGACAGACAGACATGGTAACCTACCATCAAACCCCTCTTTGATCGCTGGTATCTATAGTGTACCATGTAAGGCCCCCATTGAACTCTGTACCTCAAAAAACATTCATTTTTTTGTACACATCCAGAATTGATTTTTTGATGGTGACACTCGAGATTCTCGTAAATATACGGAACATCCCGCGCATGAGCAATGCAACGCGTGACAAATTACATTAGTCAAGGGTGAGGAGATATAAAAAAAGCGAAAAATTGGGGCGTGGGTAATACGTGTGCCCTTACAGTCCGTCCCAAGAAGAAGAAAAAATGGGATGGGGATCATATGGGGAAAAAAATAACATGCGTGACTTTGGAACGACATTATTTATGGGTGATCCCTGATTTATGAAACCATCTTTTATTTTTGGGTCCCTGTACTTTGAAGTGGGTTCTGGCGGTGGGAGAAAAAAACGTTGGTGCGGGGCGAAAGGCAGTGACTGTGTTTTTTTTTATATTATTATTTCTGCTCCCCCATCCACTTTGGTCAACAACAGTATGTCCGTCCTCGTCTTAACCCAGCCCCTGATTGGCGGCCCCTCACGGTGCACTGTCACATTCCGCAAGAAAGACGAGGCCAAAAAAACACAGAGGCCAGCATCTAAATAATGCCCTTGTCACGAGCACCTCCATAAGCAGACACCCGGCTTAACGAGCCACCTCGAGATTTTCCTTCGTGGCTCCCACTTTTCAAAATTGCAATCTTCCATTGTGTTGTTGCTCATAATTCCCAACACTCCTGAGCCGGGTGATAAACCCCCCCCCCTTTACCCGCGAACATGGAATGTAGATCTAAATTAAAAGTGGGATTACGTCCTTGCTGATGGGGGCTCCACCGTTCCCAACAGATAACAACCCTTCAGGTATCCTGGGTAGATGTGTGTACTTCGAGAGAGTACCCACATGATGTCAGGTAGCTGCTGAGACTCTTCTCAGACTTCTCATGAGCATTCTCAAGACATATCGGTCTCAAGTTTTCAAATTTTTAGTATTGCTTACCTAAGATTGACACCTTTTTATTTAAAGGTAAATAGGCCATTTTGAAAAACAAAAAAAGCAATGCCAAAAGACTTTTGCACCACTAGGAGGTGCTCAACCCGAAAATGGCTAACGTGTCTATCAGTAGGGATCATGGAGTTTATGTGCGCCATCTAGCGGTGATTCAAAGAAACAAAACTTGAAATTGATGGTTTTCAAGCACATTGCAACTGGTTTTGTAAATTTGCTCCAAATATCACTCCATATATGATTATATATTTCTTCCATTCTGCCCCAGTCCTTGAATGAAATGAAATTTTATAAAGAATTAATTCTAAAAATTTACGTTTACTTTATAAAGTCTAGCAATTGAAAAGCAAGATTTTAAATGAATTTCTCGATAGGCCTAATGATTTTTTGTTCATTCTTGAGTGAGTTGTTATTGTTGTTGTTATTATTATATCGTGTAGCACCTTTTCTTAAAAGGTATCGCGGCGAAGGGGTTATTCACCTTAAGTCCCTACCCCCCACTCACCTTGCCCCCACCCCCACGCCTAATATTTACCCTTGGGCATTTGTAATGCGAAGGAAGAGCGAGATAAATGGGACCGAGGGAATTATTAAAGGGAGGATGAGAAAAATTTAGGGGAGGTGAAAATCATTATCAGCTAGGATTAAAAACATGTAAAAAATGTGATGAGTTTGTTAGAGTGAACAAACGAAGCCGGGGAGTCGGTTCCCTTGTGCTCACCTTTGCGTTTTAATGAGCTTCAGGATCAGTTTTTGGAAAAGATTTTCATGTCATTCTTGGAATTACACGCTTCACAGACATTAAAAAACAAGGCATTCTTTGGTGTACAGGGTGTCCACCCCACCTCTCAAGGTGATGGTGAGTTGGTCAAATGCAAATCGCATATTAACTATATGAATACATACATGCTCAGCATGTATTAAGGAAAAGTTGAGTGTTTTGTATGTATACACACAGCAATTTTCAAATATGAAATGCGGTTATACACACTCGTTAAGGTATGGCTCGTTCTATATGTCAATTAACACTGTTGATGATAAACTTCCAGTTAATGGCCATTAAACATAAATCTTAGTAATGAAATACTGTATATGAGCTTTCTGAAATCATGTTGATGGAGTGCATTAAAAGAGAGATGAATGCCGTGAGAACAAACCACATGGTTTATACTGTATATGTAAACACGAAATGTAACAGTTCACATGAATTTCAGCTGATAGACACATCAAATTTCCGAATTTTACAAGACTAAGCCTGACTGGCTATTTGACTTTGTAAGGTCTGGTTATACTGTGATTAGCTGGATTTAATTCCTGTAACATGCAGAATAAAGACTGCTTTAATTGCCATGATTTGTTGTGATTGGATTAATCAAAACAATTTTGATTTGGCTTTCAAGCACAACTTTATTGATGCAATAAGGTCAGTTGATGTTGCTAAGTGTCCTCTATAAATGAATAGTTGAGATCTTTAATCGACAATTGTAGTAATCGGCGAGTAGTTGTAACAATATAAAAGGCATAAAATTGTGTTAGGAACAAAATCAGATATACTCTCTCTCTCTCTCTGGTATGGATGAATGCCCAGACGAATTGGGAGAATGCCCCATGCATGACAGCGACTGGTTCAGGCAGTTTAGGGGGCGGTAATGTTGTCCCCTTATTAGCCCATCGAATATTAACTCCCAACATGCTGAAATAATATTTCAAATAAAAAAGTAATTTGTCTGACTTCGGCTGTTGAACTATAACATGAATGAGCAGACTTTGCCATTTGGCACTTCAAATAAATTCGTTTTATTTTTATTTATTTTTGACAGTTGACATCTTTGAGTCTTATTTTTTTTTTTAAAAAAAGTTTCAATCCGCCATTTTTTTCTGCATCGTTCTAATTGGAAATTTACAAACAGATAACCGAAGAGACATATCCCACCCTCACGCTTTTAATGAATTTTGATGTACACGTAGTACGTATATTCACGTCATATACGACATCACAATGCATCAGAAGAAGGTGAGTTTTGTGACCTGAAATTAGGATTTTAAATTCGCGTTTGATTACATGATAAGGGTTTGATGTTTTTGTTAAAATCGTTTACTTTAACAATGTTCCCAGATCGTGGAAGCTTAACATTATCCAACCATTAAGGGTCATGAACTATGTCATTAATTTTCCCATCGTTTGATTTATCAAATGTTGCGAATTGCAACACGACTGTATGTGTATAAAACCTTTAAGTAAACGTCTTCCTATATATGTTTTATCCCAGGGATGTTTTCTCAAGTCGTGATCTACTTCGTCACGCTCATGCATAGGGACTATTAGTCGACGAATTTAAAACCTGTTTACGAGTATTTTTCTGCCCAAATTTTGAGTTTACTCAACTCATACTGCAAGGTATTTTCATATTTCCAAAACGTGAAGAAAACTGATATCACATTTTTAAACGAAGCAGCATCTTGAAATGCAAATGTTTTGAGACATAATTTTTCCATGATTTCATGTTTAAGTTAATGATTTAGTTTTTCTGATGATTGATTAATGTTGTGCTAATGCACATTATTGGTAGGTTATATATCGTGTGATTCATAATTATACTGCATGCTGTTCATTTTTAAAAGTTACATTTATATAAATGTATACACATATTGAATGTGTTAAGAAGATTGTGGGACACATGCTAATGCAATTAATAAATAGGTCCAAAAGTTAAGTGCGACCCCCACAATTAGCTTTCACCTATTGTCAAATGTAGCAGATATGCTTTCCCACAATACACCACAATCCTTCCCCCCCCCCCTCTCCCCCCCCCCAGAATCACCACAATACAAAAGGGGTCCCACAAAACTTTTTTTGTATAACTTTTTTATTCATAGTCCGATTTTAAACCTTTTTGATTTTGTGTGATCATGAAATATCACTTTTAATTTCGTTAGATGGAATTAACCAACTAGCAATTTCAAGGACCTATATCTAAAATGTACAAAAAAATACATTAGCAGGTGCCCCACACCCTTTTCAACACATCCAACATGTGTTTACATTTGTCTAAATAAAATGTAATAAAAATAAATAAACAGACTGCACTAGAATTATGAATCATCTATATATTATAATAGGTGAAGGGATAACCATATGTAGAGAATATATTGCATCATACGCCATTAACGTTAACATATACATGAATCTTCTACACTTAATATTATCCTGAATATACACATAAAGTATAAATAATATGCAATGAAGGATAGTCAAGATAAATGGATTCTTATTAAATACACCCATGATTAGAATGCGTGTAGTTTGATTAACGCCTACTGCCATTTTCTGACATGTTTATTCCAAATATAAGAATAGGAACATGTAAATAAATCTACTTAATAAGATGGTGTTGCACGAATGGGAACGTTGCATGTTGCTATTAAGTCATCGTTGTATAAATTATGATGTTGATGAAGTTTTGAAAAAAACCAACTTGGTATAGTTTCTAAACGCTTTAAATAAATTTTATTTTGCACAAATCTGTGTTCATATGTATCGATTGAAGCAGTTATCGCAATTGCTCATCCATATCCCTACAATCCAAGTTCATTGGCAAAGTTGTTTATATATAACTGATTAATTCAAACGTCAAATTGTGCAACTATTCCTATCTTTAACTCTTTTTTGTACCGTTTTAAAACGATGCCATGCAGTCTATTACAGCACGTACATTAAATGAGTGAGTGGAAAACATAAAAATCAAGTTCATTGAATATTCAAAAGGTCTCGGATGTATGCGGGTCCGCCTTCGCTAGCAACTATGTAATTTTATCGCACTCATATGGGCTGATTTATGGGATGAAACATTCTTCCATTCTGTTATGTGGCTCAACAGGTTTATTTGTCTCAGAAATTGAAATGCGTTTTGAAGCATTTCAAGTTTTCATTGACTTTCCTTGCCCCCAGGGTGACAGAACCCACGTGCAGGTACCACCAGCTTCATTATGCTAGCTATGGCTATCCTCTATTTGTGTACCAAGGTTTCATCTTCATTATCAGCTTGCTCATCAAACAGGTGGGTGGGTGGCTAATTCAACTATAGGTTCTCCAAAGTACGCCGGTTATGCTAATGGAATTTTGGGCGAATCTTTTTTAAAAAAAGGAAACGAGGACCTTGCACATATTTCGTCTTTGCTATAATATAGTTCATTGTCGCCGCAAACTGTCAATAACATGCATGTATGCCTCGGGTTCTAGTGTAAGGTTTCTCAAAAAGATCTATGGAAATTGACGCTTGCATTCGATGTCAAAAGTGATAAAAAAAATTGCTATTGATCATTTTTTTTTATTCTGATATTAGATTTAAAGAAATAAACTTCCAAGCCACAAGTAAAACGAAGTGCTCCGTATATATCTGAGTGTTAAATCATTCTTAATTTTATCTTGAACATCATGCGTTTTCAAAACTCTGCAGGTTTCGCCACAAAGTCTGGCTTGAAACAGCCAGAATCACACTTTGGGTGAAAACTTAGCGGTTTCACTTAAAAACTTGCCACTGTATTTCGTCAAATGATAAAAACGAACCCCCAGACTTAAGTGACAATGCCTGGGAACAGGTCCTTATCAGGCGCCCTGGAGCTTTTGTTGCCAACGGTGTCTTGGATGCGACTCCATTTTTATCTTCAGCCGCCAACAAAATCACTTTTTTGAATAATCAGTGGCAACTAAAACCATAACTTTCTCCCATTGATCCCCCATGCCACTCACCGCTGTACAGGACCCATAATTGGTGTGAGAATGGTCGTTTTTTCCCCAAAAAGTGTTCGTGTCTGACACCATGGATGAGGGTAGATGTGCTGTCGATAACGCCAGTTTCGCGTTTCTCCACCAGAGGGGTCCCAGTTAGATAAATGGGGGCTAGGTGCCACGCATAATTTTTGATTAATATTTTTTTTTTCGTCAAAATTCTGGTTTTTGAGGCTGCATGTAATGGTGGCCATTCGCCACGCTTTGATTCGCTCGAGCTGCCATCGCAACCCTCATCAATTTCCACTTCACTTTTCCGAGTGAGTTATGATGACCCAAACGCCATCCGACCGTACAGACCACTTTGGGCAATCGGAAACGACAGGAAATTACACGTGGTCTCCTGGTCTGGTGTAGTCAGTCAGTCCCTCTGCCATGCCAGGCCACTGTCATGTCCGGTTGACAACCACTTTGCAGTTGTTGGCTCTTTGATGTGCTACCCTTACTTAGCCCTCTAATGGTGGTTTGTGAGAGGACTGTAATAACTCATTGATTGGCAATGATTGCATGCTTACCTAGTTCAATTACCTTTCTGGAGTTACTTTTCATTAATAAGCATTTTATTCATTTCATTATTTCAGAGGGTTCATTTGATTCATTTCAGAAGCTTCCATCAAATTGATTCAGTCCAGGAACTTAATTTGAATTAATGCTTACATTTTAGTGTTGCATTTCAAACATTTTAGCGTGTATTTATTCCTGAAAGACACCTTGCAATGTTGTATTTCTTTTATTATATATAGCAGGCCAAAAATTACTTTTTTGGGGTAGAAGGATGCGGCCATGTTGAAACACTGTTCGAAGGGCAATGCTAACAGCTTCATGCGCCATCAGGCGGGTGATGATATGGAATAATTGCTAAATTATCGCAAATCTCTTCTTCTTATGCATGTTGCAAAAGCCTTTAGGTGGGAAATAACTTTTTATCGCAGAGATTCCAACATAAAATTTGCTTAAAGTTGAAATAAAGCTATTTTATGGATGTTGGTCAATTAAAACGTGATGGCACAGTTACCCTTATTCAGCCTGGAAACTTGTGAAAGTGAATTGAGTTTTTGTTTGGGGAAAGAATTCCTATGGTAATATCCAGTTTTTAAGGCTGTTAGTGTTTCAAAGATTGTCTACAAGACCCTTACTCTGTCCAGACTGCCACGTATTTATTAGCAAAATTCGCCAATGTTAACGTCTCGCTTTTTTTTTCTTGGGCGGGAGAAGCATTTCGTTTCTCTAAAACGCAATTTCACCGCGTGTAAATCCAAGGATATCAAGGTCAAGGGGTAAAAACTTTTTGACAATGCCTTATAGGCGATGCACATGTGTTTTAATAATTAACAAGTGGGCCGGGTTCCTTCACGCATAGCTGTGCTTTAATTACACTTGTATGCGAGGCATATACCTTTGATATGTGCGTAAATTTCATTTCTTTTGCACATAAGATTATTATTTTTTTAAATTAATTCATCATCCAGACACGGTGGCGAACACCAAACCTCCCAGAGGGGGCAAGAATTATACAAATCTTGATTTTTATCTCATTTGTTGCAAGAGGATAATTCTATCAAAACTTGTAGATATTTTTTTCTTCAGCATTTTTTAGCAGCTTATTACCGTATCTTGGAGGGTGTCATTTGTGAGTGCATTTTTTTGTTTTGGGAAGGTACCACCTCCCTCTGATATGATTTTCCCCGCAGAATGTTACGTGTGGGGAAGGTAGGTTGTGCTTTAATACAGGTGCTAGTATATAGTCTCACCTATGTGTTTTTGTTTAGAAATTACACCAACCTAAATCATATGTAAGCCGAGAGGTGGTGGGGCAGCTAGAAGACATTTCAAATGGCTTCATCCATCGCCCATGAGACTGTTATTTCATCGTTAAATTGATAGGTGAACCTCAGCCGTCACTGCTCTAATGATAGGGAATATATAAAATGTTAGCCCTGCACACACACAATTAGTTTCGGGACTCCCAAGCAACGCTTTTATCCTCCGATCTTATCGGACCTGCTGAGCAGGTATATGCATTTTTCCCAGTCTCTTAACCCCCCCCACCCTCTTCAAAAAAGGGGAACCCTACCTGCACGATTTGCCAGAGATAAGATGGCACAACAGGTAAAAAGTACAGACTAAATAACTCATTCAACCCCCATCATGATTACATTTATGCCACGTTGTGGCCTCAAAAAAATAGGGAGGAAAAAAAAGAAGGTCTAGGTCTGCAGGTGACGTCATGCGGACTTTATTCCTATCGTGCAAATTGGTAATTAATACCAAACAACGAAAAGCCATTTCCTTCCCCTTTCAAGTGCTGAGAAAGGTGCGTTTATTACTGTTTGCTGATGGGAACTTCAATGACGTAATTTTGACACTGGCATGTTAAGGGTCGTTGTCGTCCATGCATATAAGCAATTTAGAAACTGTTAACCCAATCCTTTTGGTAAACACTTCATGAATGTTGACAGTCTATTCTTAATTCGCCGACAAATGCTTTTGAAGAATTAATAGCTATTACAATCGATTGTCGACATTTGCACTTGTGTTCCCATAATCGATTCTCGACGATGATGACATAAGAAATAATTGAGAACTGAGTATTAATTTTTATATTTTCAACACGTCCCTAAAGGAGCTCCGTAAACTCAAGGGTTTGCTTGGAGAGACTACGGAGTTCTGTGCATGGAGCAAATGTTCCTTTTGATAACAGGTAATGGAAAATAGAATATGAATTTGATATAGTCAACATGATCCAAATAGGACTCCGTTGACTTGAGGGTTTGCTTAAGAGAGTCTACAGAGTTCTGTTCACGATGCAAATGTTATTTTTGATATATATTAATATAATAAAAAAAAAAGTTGGTTAAGAACTAATATCCCAACAGGAACGAAACTGCACCAGCTGTTGTTAGTTTTCAAATGCTTCTTTTTACATTTGTTCTATTAATTCAGTTGTTTATGCAGTTTATAAAAATCTCAATCTGTTAATAGTTACGGAAAGAGTGTCATCGGCAAAAATGCGGTCTACAAACATAAACATTTTGTATAAACATCTGGTGTTCAGAAATAGAACCAAACTCCGGCCATTTTATGGGAAATTCACATTACACTCCGTATTAAGAATCCATTATTTATGGTTTCAAGAGTAACATCAAAACAAGTCATGTGTACATGTCGCTTTACTCAGCATTAATGCGAATTCGTGAAGGTCAAAATTGGACTCACTGTATTAATGCGAGGGCCAACTTTGACCTGACAACTAGAGGGGTGCATAAATCTGTTTAGCACATTAACCGTGATGCTGTTTTTTGTGGGTATGTTTTTTAAGCAATGGCCATGCAAGCCTTGAAACATAATGCGTTGCCCTTAAATGCAGGTAGATGGCGCCCTTTCGTACATAATATTCTTTAAGGGACTTTTTGGGTTATCCAAGTGCAACTAACTCAACTAAGGGACACAGTTTATGTCACTGCATTGAATGTGTTTAAGGAATCAAGTATGGACTTGAGTTGAAAAAAAAGTGCACTTGCAACTTTTAAATAAACTTTATTTAAAAATATCCATTTAAAGTAAAATGAATGTTTACAAATTAAATATTCGTTTCAATACAGTTGGTGATTTATTTACATTAAATAATTAGTGTATATTTCTTATGTTATAACACGTGTTAGTACACGCAGCGATATACAGTTGTAAAGAGTGCACTTTTTTGTAAACAAATTGCAGTTTAGTAGTCGGTTGAACCAGAGGTCAACAAATATGCTTATAATTAACCCTCCGCTTGTATGTTACTGTATTCAATCTTCCCCCCTGGAAAAAAAAACCCAACTCAGAGGGTTATGTCCCCATTCCTCTCCATGTTCCAGGGTATACAGGATACACCCCATTTATTAGAGTGTGCTGGTTCTGTAATGACAGATGTATATGGGAAGGTGCGTCACCTTTAAAATCTTAATTACACGCGGGTTTCAATGGGCGTTGCTAATAACAACAACAATTTGGTCATGGTCCCACAAAGCCCTGCACGGAGGGTTTAGGGGGCACTCGAAGCGGACTGGGAGTACGGAGGCCCATTGTAACCGCCACGGCTACCCATTTTGGCCCTTGTGATCCCGCATTTTGATGGATGGGGTGCCGGAATGCCTCCTGGCCAGCCTTTGTGTTCAGCTTCATTTATGCCAGGCGCGATTTACAATTTGCACATTGACATCGTATGGAAAAAAACAGGCTTGTAGCGCGGGGTATTATCATTGTGGGAATGTGGGTTGACCAAATTTTTGATGCAACTTGCAGGAAAGGAGCAGAGTGGATGGAAAGAAGGAGGGAAAAAAAGATGTAAAAAAGGGAGAGTAAAGAGGAGGGAGGGGTGCTGAAGTTTGATGGACGAGCAAGTGCTGTTTGGGGTAAAAGAATGTACCATAAAGCTAAGATGTTGAACAGAACCACAGCTGTAAAGTGGCCCTAGAGGGACAATATTTTTTTTTTCTTGAATATTGGTCACTGGAGTCCTCGATCGGCATCCTTCTTTTTATACTTACGGTACCACCCTCGCCAATGTTATTAGCTCTTCCTGCCCCCTATAGTCCACTAGCTGCATTCCTTGGACGCTCTACCAGACGGACAGTTGTTGGATATGTAGTGCGCTCGTCCACTACTCGTTATGCCGATGTTACGACGACCAAGTGCGGCAGTGCCTAAATTTCAAGTTCGCTGATTTTTCCTTCTCCTCCTCCTCCTCGTAGTACACTTATTTTCAGAAGGGAAACATGAAAGTTCTGTTCGGGCTATACTCTTCGCGCGTCCGGGACAGAAAAAGGATGTAGTGCAAGTGCCATGGTCAGACGAGGAGAATGTACGCTGAAAAATGTGCGTATTTTATCCGACTGGTTTTGCCAGTTTTCTTATAATAGTGGTGAACTTGCCAAAAAGTGAGATTCACGATGAGCAAAATGGGGACACAGTGTGTGAAGGGGTTAACGAGGAGCTTAATTTGAAAATATGACCGCTTTAAAATTTTCAAAATATCATATCATGTTTTGTTTTAAGTTTGTTTTCTAGTCTCACGAGTGTTTATTTCGTGCTTCTAGGTATTCCTCTGCAATTTCCAAGCGCCTTTGCGGCATTTCACCCACCGATTCCAGTAGATCAACGGACCCATGAAGGACGATATGTTTGGGATCCTTCTCGTATGCACACCTTTCATCACCCCAGTCATGGGTAAGTCGAGAAAGCATTTTTTTTTTCTAGCATGTTTTCAAAGGGTTCTTTGACACTCGATCATGACGCCATAAATATTTGCAAAATTGGCAATCGTGATGTCACAGCCTGTATTAGTTTACAAATTGAGATGTTTACATAACGTCCTCTAGTTAGTTTGAGTTCATAGCCATCAAGCAGGAAGCTATGGAACTTTTCCAATGAACTGAATGCATTTTCAATCGACGTCAACCACTTTCTTAAATATGTTGTACGAGGATGACAGTATGGCGATTGAGTTAACTGTTCGTTGTTACATGTTAGGGATCATTGTAAACAAATTAGTTTCAACGACCTATCTCTATCTGATCTTTAAAATATAGTGATTGAATAGCGTTCCTCAGTGGCGCCTCCCATTGATTTTTTTTTACAATAACACGTGATAATCACATGCTGTCTGCATGATGGTTTTCTGGTAAAGCATAAATGTTATAAAAAAAGCAAGTATCCATGTTGCTCAATTCAATTATCAAAAATAATTAATGTTCAATATTGTATTATATAATACACTTTTCTTATAATAATCATGCATTCGGAGTATTGGGATTTGTAGTTACGCTAACAGTCTACTTTTAAGTTTTTGATTGAATTTTACTTTTTTTTGGCCCTAGAGAGGCGTTATACAATTGTATTCTAACAGGAACCTATTGTTTATAGTGTTGATGTAATTAATCATCATCTAAGAATACACATGGACAGTATATTCCAAGGTATAATTTGACAATGTATTCCAACAGCAAACCGTGTGGGTATAGTTGCATGACGAAATGGCAAGCATTGCTATTCGGCCAATCCGAAATAGTCCATTACTAAATATTAGTTACAATGAACAAAGATGGAACTTTTGCTTGAATATGTCCAAACATTCCTGCCGTACGTGTTGTTGCCGATCTATTTTTTATTCCATTTTTTTTCATCAAAGTTAAAATGAACCCTATAAGCTTCACATATAAAAGAAGAGGATTTATCAAATCTTTAATACATTGATTCTTGGATATGTCGTTTCAATAGCTGTAATTCTTATTTCTTTTCAACATTATGTTCTGCCCGATTGTATGTGCCAAACGATTATTTGTATGGACAGGCCATCGCTTTTGACCTCAGAGCATGTAATTTTATTCAGCGAAGTTGTCCGTGAAAGGAAAGGATTTTTTTACAGATATCATCTTAGTAACAGTCATTTTTTTTGGGTGGTAAATCACGCCGTAGCAAAGGTCAACGGTTGGTAGGGTAACATAAGTATAATCCTGTGCTGTAGTCCAGTACCAAAAAAACCTGATATGACACCCGAGTTCTGGTTGGATGTTTGGATCTACATATACATAGCAGTCCACGTGGTCAGAAGTCGTAATCGTCCTTATATAGCCTTAAAATATCTACTGATAAGTGAAACGTGAGTGCTCTTCCCACTCCCTGGCATTAGATAACGCGTGTTTTCAACGTTTTTTCTCCAATTGACGGTGGAATTTTAATATGTTGTCTGAAAAGATGACTAGTTTTGTGAATTTGGAAGGCACGCAAAATAGCTGAAATATGCCTGGGCGCGTGAAATTCGTCGCGTGGTCTCTGCTCCTATGTAGACATGCAGGAATGTTAACAATGTATCCAACATGCATGTATTCAGGTGGATACCCCTTGTGCCCCTCTGACCCCGCCCCCTCATATCAGGTAATGATGCCGTAGAACGTATAGCGCACCACATGGCGCATGCGTCACTTTTACGTGGCGTTCGTTGTTTGTGTGTTTAGTACAAACAGGGAAAACGATTTGTTACGCCACTGACCCTCCTCGATCGACAATCTAAACATTTTACACGTGGCTACAAAACAGGGATTTAAATATTTATTTAACGTGGCTTCAGTTGACAAACCCTTATTTAAATAACAAGTGTTTGCATGCTTTTTTATATAGTATTTAAAAAAGGCGATGCTGACGAACGAGGATCTTATCCATGACAAACATTTGTAGAACATTCTGATTATTTGGCAATTAAAGTGTAAAAAGTTAAATGTATTTCAAGCAATGAAACAAGTGTTTATAAATTAGACACATGTACCTGTTCTATAGCCTCACTTGGAAACAAAGTTTTTCTACACCCCTGTTCTTGTGAAATTGCATGTATTTTTTCTATCAGTACTATTGTATGGACAATGTATCAAACCTAGGCTAATGATGTTCGAAATGTTCCAAAAGAAACATGTTAATTTACACGATTATAAATTTTCACGCTGTTCGCGTGCTTGCTTATCGTAATTATTTCGTTGCAAATTAAGTTGCTCTGGGTTGGGTGCCAGATAGCATTTGAGCCTATAATAATGATAACTCTTGGTTTCGCATTGTGCTTTTTACCTATTGACATTTATATATGAAGACGTATAAAAAGTTGGTGGCAGCCCTATGCAAAACTGCAACTCCTCCTGCACGTATTATCTGCTTTCTGCCATGAACCATCTGCTATACCGCCCCAGACGTTGACTAATGTTTTTGCATTGAAGTGAGGCTATAGGAAAAGGTAGCTACATTGTTATTACCCGCAAATTACTAGGTGATATTGTTCGCACTTAACAATTTGGACATGCAACTTAATGAGTGCAAGAGCATGTACTAACTGCGAATTGAATCTAGGCTCCCTCTTTGGGCGCCATGGGAATGGCCAAAGGAAAAAGGTTTTTTAAAAAAATGAATCCCATCGTAAAAAGATGGCCTTAAAACGACTTCACTTTTCACGAATATCGGAATGCAGTTATTGTTAAAATGTATTAAAGAATTGAATTATTGTATTTATTAGTAACAGCCAAAATTAACACATTGTACAATGTTACCTACTTCTTATCATAATTCTCACCTCAAAGTTATATAATAAGTATTAATTAGAAGTATTATTAGATTATTACATTGTTATTGTGCAATTCCACAGTATTAAGACAAAAATGAAAACAGTTTTCAATGGCCTTAATATTATGAATAGTTCTAAAATTTCCTATCCCATCACCTGAAATGGTAAAATGGCTTACAATATACTTATGGGATCCTTATAGGTGATTAAACTTAGTTCACAATAACTTTACCCACCCCATCAGGCACTTAGTTGCAGAATCAGAGCACCATTTGGATACAAGTGAGGCCTAAATGTTTCTATTTATTTTAATCACGAGCATCCAGGGAATTGAATTTTATAAAGCCGTGAGAATAATCTGCACCAAAGAGAAGTAATTAATTCAGATAACGTAAGCGGCTTGTCTTACCCTAAGCTTTATTGCTGATATCATCATTAACGAACTTGTTTGGTATGAAGTCAACAGACTCCAAGCCTTAGAAAATGCATTGATTTTTTAGCTGAGCCATTTTGGTTGTAGGCAATGACTTCGAAAATGTTTCTTACTCCTTTTTCTATTATATACCCGTTTGTAGTTTTCGTTTCGTTGCACCGCAGTCGTCCCAGGAATGCTACGTAAACGGAAAGTCATTTCTGATAATAGATGATATTGGGAGAATGTGGAAACCCGTAGCTCGAGGTCTGATATTAATGACCAACTTTTTAGAAATGACAGATTTTAAGAATGCAGATAGATTAGGAGGTTGAAAACGTGATGTGGACATGCCACGCTTGCCATGTTGTTGCTAGATATTTTGAGAGAAAAATCCATCGTTGATAATGAAAGGAAGACGTATTTCAAAATTAGCTTTGCCAGGCCCATGGGCCAGCTGTCAGAATTTTATTATATACACATAACGATGGGTTTATTCTACATGGCTAGACCTGGATATGAGCCCTGGAATTAATCTTTTTTATTTGAAAGCAACAGCCATGAATTTTCAACTACGAGATTAGCATATGAATTATTAACCGCCGACGCCGATGGTCGAGTGGGTTACGTGCTTGCCTCTCGATCCTAAGATGCTGGGTTCGCTCCCAGGTCGA
>JAQGBW010003600.1:0-15875 GCA_034698625.1 Julus scanicus | reverse complement strand
GGGGAAGCGAGATTCCCTGGCCAATGGGAAGAGAGATGGAAAAAGCAGACACTCTAGTACTTTTTCGGCCATTTGCGGGTTCGATCACTGGATGGCGCTTACAAACTTTACAGTGTGTAGGGTTTTGACTTAACTTAAGGGCAACTTACACTTAGCTAAAACTTACTTAATGAAAACTTGACAGTGTGAAGGAGCCTTTAGCCTTCTTTCTTTTGTTCTGATTTTTATACCAAATTTGATTTTTGACACACCAACACCAATAAAGTAAAGTCATACGAAATGTTCGTATTTTGGCATCTTTTTGGGTCCTGGGCCCTACCCAGAACCACCATTGGACAACAAATACTGGAAAAAGTGGTTAGGCTCTAATAGGTTTATGCATCGTATTGGGTATTTAAAATTTGGTTACTGTAGTACACATAATAACCAGAGTGACCCTTCCTGATATCCTTGACGATTGATTCCGGTAAGTTAAAATATATTATTAATAATGCTTAACATCTTATAAGTGACATTTTAATTCTTTGATTAGCATCGTTAACCTACTAATAAAGGAAGTTAAGGTGTAATCAAATTTAATGATCAATTAAAGTTTATTACCAACATACAAAATACATTTTTAATAGGTCACTTCTCATTTCTTGTTGAATGATTACAAAGGAGAATGGTAGAACCGGCCAACATGCAAATTTGTTTTAAAATATTAGAATCAAAGAAATTTTCATTACTTTTAAATCTGCGTAAACATGATTAAACCCAAGTTACAGGTAAAATAAATCACACCGTAATCGTGTTTTAACGAACGTTACTATAGGGTGTGTATCATACCCTACAAGCACGATATAAGTTAGTCAAATTTCTGTTACAAAATGTTTTGATGTTTAACTTATTTTAGTAATTTAATGCAATCAACTGATTTTATCAGTATAAACTATACTCCTGTATGACATGTATCAGATTTGCAAAAAGATAAGCTTATCTGATTGAGCGGATAATGCCAGTTTGTATAACTTTATCAGCATTCATATATTCAACAATTTGACTTAATCGACATTGAAGGTTTTTGGAAAAAGTCGAAGTCATGTGACATGAAAGAGTATGTCATGTCTTGGACTGAGTGTGATCAAATATACAACACATCTATATAACAGCATTTAAGCATGGGCTTCATATAACAAACGTGGGAGCTTTTTTTGACAATCGTGCAATTACAAAAGATAATGTAAAACTCGTTGGGAATTTTCAAAACCAGTGTCCCACAACTTATCGATTCATTTGAAAAATGTTTTAAATTAGCATGATAAAATTGATTTTTGATAAATTCATACCATTATCAATATGCGTTACAGCGTGTCGTTGACTCCATGGGTGTCCAAATTAGAGAAATTTTTGATGAAGCAGTGCGGTTCACTGAATTCTGGAACTTTTTCCTTCAACAAGGAAATAGTTAAAATATTGAAGAAATAGCCAGGTCCATGTACAAATAAAACACGCTTGGTAAAACTGCTGTAGTCCAACATAACATTATACATCATGTCATAATTCACCAACATGAACTCTCCACATACTTTTAATAAGAACTTGCCTAACTATATGTGAGGGAATGGATAATACTATTATGGGTGAATGCCACACCTTAACAAGGTCAGAGACCTAATTGAAAGTACCTTTAGATAGTCGGCGAAGGTAAGAATCATAAAAAGCACCTAAAGTCGCCCACCTACAAAGTACGAGTTTTCAGCAGGTTTTATTTAGTATTTGTGTGCAACACGTCATGAAACTTTTACAATGTTATACAGTACCAATATTCTACAATATTATCTTCCTTACAGGATAATACACGCAAAAACTGTGCAATATTGTATGATTTCTGATGGAGACTTATTGAAACATCACTGTTAAAAAAAAACAAGAGTCACTCACCGATGGGAACTTAATGAACCGCGAGGTAAAATTCAATTATGTACATGTAGATGACTCGAGGATTTACTTAATTACCGGAATAAATTAAAATGTTTTGGTAATTGGCCATAGTTTTATTGTGGGAAATGCACGATTTTACAAATGACGTCCTCTGTAACTATGAAACGGATATTAATCAACAATTTCCGTTGTTATCAATGATTGTAGTTGCTTTTAAATACCGTTCACGATAATTGGGAATGGACGTCAATGAACATATACTTTCTGTATATACAGGGGTCAGTGTACCTTTGTGCGTTCCCCCTGACACGACATTTAGGTACATAGGGGGTAGTTGGGTACATTGAGGCGTGGTTAAAACTTCATATAGCATTTCCAGTTTTAAATCAAGATTCATTTGAAACAGGTATACTGTCCACTGACAGTAAATGTTTTCTGATTTTGTTCAATACTGCTTTGAGTATTACTTAAGATTTCCTATTCTTTATTTGAGTTATTCAATGTGTCTGGTAGTACAGTTAAGTAATGGTTGGAAGCTTGAAAGCAGAAGCATCATCGAGAATTAATTATGAACACTGCATCTATTTGTCACTGTCATTCTATGAATTTTCAAGTGGAGTTGGACAATGTCATGTTTATAAAATATTCATATATAGTCACGCCTTGGGCTGTTAAAATGAATGTTAGCAAGCTTATTGCAATTATATATGTCTCACGTTATATGCATGCCGTAATTTCTAGCGAACCAAAACGACCTATGTTAATTTATATTAAAAAAAAAAGAAACAACAGCTTTAAAGTTGCTTGAAAAATATTACATTGGACTTTGAAGCCCACTAGGCTTACATGTATGCTGTTTGATATCTCAAATGTAATCATTTTAAATGGGTAAGAAGGTTATACTCACTTCCTATAACATGTTCAGTGGTTGCATATAATGAAATAGACGGGGATGATAAAGTTTAATGCAAGGGTAATTGTTTATGCAATAATAAATATGGACAAATACAACAATGCATCTTTCTCAATTGGTTTTCTATTAAGAAAACTCATAATATATAGTGCCACAATGCTGAATACCACCATTTACCACCAATTTGAATGCGATTTTACTGATTGTTTTTGCTCAGTATTATTACCTTGACATGCACCAATTTTCAAATATTTTTAAGCTAAACAAATGATTAAAGAAATTTCACTTAAAAAACAATATGTTTATCAGAAATAGATCTTTCTTGTTAGGGCTGCAAAAGTACGTCATTCAAGACCATAATATTAATTGTTTCAGTAATATGCAGACTAGTGAAGAAACTATACATACACTTGGCAATGAAACAAATGGCACACAAAGTTAATTAGTCTACATTATTCAACAAAAAAATACAGGTTAATACTGTCATTCGGAACGATGCATTTACGTGCGTACACAAGAAAATTTATCTCGCATGTACATAAAAACTTAAGATTTAAACAAACAAGAAAAAGTGGATACATCATTGCAGCTAAAAAATATTTTTTTGTTTTTAAAAATTATGCCTGACCACCCTTTACCGAAAAAAAAATCAACATGTTCAGCGATCAAAAAAGTACCAGTTATCATATGTCATGACCCAAATAAAGCACATTATTTCAAGTATAATTACTTAAAAATGTAAGCTACATGTTAGTATAATTGAATTATCATAGTTTTTTCGAGCAGCCATATTCAAAATTAATGACACGGAATGGTATTCCACATTTGAGTGAACACAATCAAATTTCAACAAATTAGTCTCAAGTTTTTCAGTAAATCGTACTGCACGTCGTGCTTCAAAGTATATGATTATTTGTATTTTTTTAGAAAGGTTAAAACATTCCTTTCGCTCGTTTGTCACTGGGAAAGTAATAACAAAAGTAAAAAGCAGTACTAATTATCACGCATACATTTTTCTACAGTATCTTAAATCCTTTTCTCAGAACATTCGTAACAAGTCTTAAGACTAATGTACATCTAATTTCACGGATTTAGTAATTGGAAAACATACTAAACAGGGTACATTATCAGTGAAACAGTTCAAAGAACGCTGTGTATTATAATAACAGCCTTGAGTAAATTGCGATGAATTAGTTGTCAACTAATGTAGCCAGTGAAATAAATTACAATTTTACAAGCAAAAGATGTGACCTGATGAATCTTTAAAATATGTAGTTGGTAACAAGTATTATTATTGTAAAAAAATATGATAAAGATATATGGCATAATGGTATGAGTTGATAAGCTAAACCCTGAATATAAAATTGTTAAGTTATTTTGTTTAAAAAACAATAAATATTTAGGAGACTTTAAATTATGAGACTATGTCAAAGTTTGGCCTTACTAGAAATGGAGACACCATATAAGTCATTCTGCAGTTGAGAATAATGCATCTATAGCATGACCTATAGTTTGTAAAGAGCTTGTGTAATAAACATAATGTTATTCCTTATAATCTAGACATTTCACATTATTTATTTCCCTCCTAGATGGGTTAAGTCCCCCATATGCTATCTCAAGTATTTCATTATTTATTTCCAAAAATACACATAGCGTGAACTTCATGGGTGTATGTATAACGAAGCATGTAACATATATGATATGATCACAAGTCTTCATAATGAGTATCACCGGTATTCGCTACTGTAAACTTAAAAGTTAATTTTCTCTTGTTATGTCCGCATTCCAAAAAAAAGAAACTTGCCACTTTGTAGTTGTTTACATGGTGGTGAGTGACACAAACAAGTACATACAATTTCTTTGTTTAATATTGCTCAAACTGCAGCTCTGGAGAATCAAGAATAAATACAAGTTCCCAAACTCCAACAAAACTAGGTAAACTAAAACGTATCCCATTAGCAATACAACCCTTTGTCTCCATTTGAATAGTAGTTGAAGCATTTGACTGTATAGTATGTAGAAATCGTGAACATTTCATACATCAAAGTGTTTATTTCTTTTGACCTTCCAGTCACAGTGACCCAGAGCTCTACATTTATGCATCATTTTTGTGCCGCCATTCATATATATACCCCCTTAAGTTTGAATCACAAAACACAAGCATGAAACACCTGCTGGGAATGCATCATTACTCCAATATGAAGTAAAAACGATGGCAGTTGTCGGCCAATGGGTTGGCCCATGGTCTAAAAACCTAACACGCTTTTTCACCCTCTTCTACATACTAACTATTTATAAGGCTGGCTTCAAGCGTTGCCATGCTTCCAGCAATCACAATTTTAATTTTATGATTAGCTCTTAAGAAATGAACAAAACTAGATTAGCAAGTGCACGTTTCTTGATCACGTTTTAATTTAACAATGGACTTATCATAAACAGCAGCTAAAGTATGAAATGCATCAATGCCACGGAGTTGCAAATCACAGAATATTTACAATACAGTCCATGAATGCCAAGACCAAAATTTATTAACTCAAAACAAACGCCTAAAGAAAAGAAGGGAGGGGGGGGGGACGAGGGAAATGCTTAATGGGATAATTTCACTATGTAGGGTATAATTATTTCATGTTGCAGCTCAAATGAAGGCATAACGTTTTGTTTTATTAATAGAATATAGTTAAATTTAATATTGTAGCATAAATTTGTCAAGTTGGCTTAGTTTTAACTCTGAAATGTAACTCTTAAGAATTAAACCTAACTGTTTACAAGTTTGAACAATGCAATGTTAATAAGGGTAATGTGAGAGTAACATATTAAAAAATCAACATTCTTTATGATCATACTAATGGTAAAAATAAGGTAAACGGTCACATTTTTTTTAGTTTTTAAAAAATAATTGCAATATATACTGTACTGTATATAATCCAAGGAATATTATTAGATATTTTCCAATTTGATAATGTGGTTTTTAGCTATTTAATGTGAATAGAACTAAGTTTGTAACAAGTTCACCAATTGCAAAGTATGTAAATGTACCCAAAAGATGAAGGTAATTAAATTAATTATACTAAAAGTATTACAATATGTACAATGTATGCTTGAATTACCTTTATCCTTGAATAAAATTAAAAGAACATTTACATTGGTGGTGATCAAAACGAGAAGATAAATAACGTATACAATACATTATAAATTGCTCATGTTTCCGTCTCTATTTTAAACATTTTTAAACACTAGAAACCGCACCTTTAAACATTTTTCATATATTAATCTTTGCTCAAAAACTCGATAAGTCATTTCTAGACCTTGTGCCAGTTATGCAGACTTCATGCGAAATTTCATGACCCAAACAGATAATACATGTATGAATTTATACATTCATTAACAACATGTCGTACTCAAATAGTTCAATTTTGATATCGAAAGCCATCAACAATACTGGAATTTACAAATATTTCAATTTATCAAAGTGATTTCCCAATGACATCACATGCTTGAATTTTATTAAACGAAATTTTAGCAGTTCTCAATAAAATATAAAAACTGAACACAGTTTTATAAAAAACTCTGGAGAGGATTATCGAAAATTGTTTTTGTTTTTTTGTTGCAAAATTAAACAAAGATATAAAATTCAAACGTTTTACTCCAAATAACTTTCTCCACAGTAAATAACAAGTCACCTACCCATTTATAAACATACAAACATACATGTATTTAAATAAGGAAATTAGGGCGAAGTATGCTGTAAGCAAGATGGCAGTGCTATATGCCGGATGTTGTAAAGCCTTTTATTTTGTTCATTTATAGGCGTGGTCCCCATCAATGTGTTAAAAGCCATTATAAAAAGTAAAAGTACAATCAACTACAGTCTTTATAATAGAGGCGAAGTTTCTGATAAATACAAAAAGATTGTAGGCTTTACTTTAATCACATAGTAGATACCTTAATTCAAATAGGTGGATTTAAACCTTAACGTCTATGGAATGTCATAAAAACTAGAACTATAACTAAGTACCGACTATAGAGAACTCTGTCCCTATTGCAGCTGAATTTTGTGTTTTTGTGAGGTTGACGGCTGTGTATATTGATGGCATTTTGTGATTTACAATATACTATTTGTTATCCATAGTTGGGCACCCTTATGGCATTCCAGTCTTATACTTCTGAGGTAGTTATGAATTCCACCTTGACCTCTACTTATTTTGTAAAAATAAGTAGAAAATACATACAATTTTAAAAAAATAACCAGGACGTCTGCATACTTTTAAATGATGATATATTTAGTCATGAAAGGGGTTAAACTGATTATTCGGCAATGCAGTACTTGAAACAGGAAGTAATGGTAACATTCTGTATTCGTGAAATGAACTAAATACTTCAAAATGTCAACAATATGCAACACTTTGAAAGTTGAATGACCACTTTCTCATGAAGTTGAAACCAAAGGTTACATTGTGCACTACGGTTTAAATTTGTATACAAAATGTCATTTAATGTAACCAAACATTATAGTGTATGCAGCTGTGTTCACTTCTTAGTAATCCGAATTTTTTTTGTAAATTACATAACAGGATGAATATAAAAAATTCTGTTAATCCTAGATCCATCAAGGAAAATGAAAGCACATTTTTTCAAAGTTTTCTGTATTTTTTTTTTCTTTTCTAAGAAAATTGTTCTATAGAATGTTAATTCAGAATTGAAACACAATTGATATAACTCAAAGGGTTTTGCCGATAGTTCAATTTCTTGCGTAATCTATTGGGTCATTATTTTTGTAAAAATCACATTTTAACCATGTTGGATCTAATCTGAAAAAAATAATTTCGACACCGATTTCTGATAATTTAGAGATGTTCCCTGGAGTTCCTAATAACAAGAATTGAATTTCCATAGTGAAATCAAATTTATGTGCCAAAATGACTTCTGATCTTAGCCTAAATTTAAGAACTATCTCGAAACGTGTCGTCTCATGCAGTGATAAAGTGATAGTAATTTTATTTTATTATTTTGACATAATTTCTTTGCAGCGATGATTGTGCGTTTTGTTCCGATGAACAAACGCCATTGTGTGCCGAATTTCAACTTCCAAGCTCCTTAAGAAATTGAAAAATCAAAAGTAAAATTTAAAGGCTGCGCCTCACGTTTGCAAATACATATTGATGCATGGTCCTGCTGTCCTATATTATAAATCTCTCATTTTCACCCTTCTCAATTCCCATAACTTTAAAAAAAAAAAAAAAAAAAAAAAAGCCCAGGGGAATTTCTACACGAAAAACGACTTTTCTTTTTCCTTCTCCAGTTACCTAAATTCCGATACAAAGTTCCTCACCTTATAAAACACGAACGCAGACATTATCGAAATAAAGTGACAGGTAGAAAATGTACTATGAGGGAAGCTTAAGAAATCTTGGGGAGGCATTCCGTGACATCTGACCAAATGCAATGATGGGTGAATGGAACACTGCATTTCCTTTTTCTTGCAGGCTATCATATATCTTGCACATCGCCTTTCTGCACGTGCAGTATCTTTCAGATAAATCAGTCCTATATAAGACAACTTTCCAATTTCACCTTTCACCATTGAACATGTTCTTGAAATGTTTCTTTTTCGTCATACTTCATTTGGAAAATGTTTTTGTTTTTTGTACAGAAGTTAATTTTACAGAAACGTAAGAAACGTTAAATCTAGTGTTTCTCCTACTTATCTCGTGCTTTTTTGTTGTTTATTTCCCCAGTCCCATATTGGGCCATTCAACAAGGACGTCCTCAAGAAGGGGTGGGGTCTGCTGGCATGTGGACTGAGAGGGGGTATGTCATTATGCACGTCCACTAATGATGGTATTTTTAGGTTTTTGGATTTTCTGTTTAGTTGAAAATTTAACGGTCAGTAAAAGGGGAGATGGACAGCAGCAGAAATGTGTCCCCAGCCCCAAATGTACTTGAATTCTGTTAACCTAGAGATTACTAGAGAATTATGCCTAACTTTGGGTTTAACACACGTTCATATTTTAACATTTGTTAATAATCTTAACGAGTTATTTGTTAATACACTCATAGCATAATCATGTATCGTGTAATTAAAAATGTTCTTAATTATACTATGAATCCATAAATTTCATCGACACCTACTGTATACACGAATTTGCATTCAAACAACAAATGGAAATGTAATAATCACGTATAGGCGTTAAAATGCGTTATGTTTTCAACTAGTATATGCAAAGGTATCTTTATTCAAACTGCACATTGTTTAAACTAATTACGCTGAAATTGTATTTCCATAGAAAGTGCACGGCAATAAAATCAGAATCAGATCGATGTAAACATGTTATCAAACTAGATCACCTGGTAATTGAGCGGATAATAATAAGAGCTTTACGCCGGTTAAACTGAACCTTTTCATTTAAAAACCAACGAGGTCGTAACTACAGGTTTTTATCATAGGCGCACCTACCTATAATAACCCGATTAAAAATATATATTTATTTCTCGAGGATAAATGTATCCACCACACAGATACATAAACAATGGCGTGATTGGGCCCAACGTTGTAAGCAGTAATCAATAAATGTCCAAATAATGATGTAACTGGATCAAGAATGACGTAGAAATGACCGCTCCTATCATAATCTTCAATCTGAACATTTTAGAAAATGTAATGAACCAAATATGTAATTAAACCATTCACAGTCACGCCTGAACAAAGCGATTGTTTCTCTAGGCTACTGTTTCCCATTCGAAAGTTGCTTTAAACGCCTGCAAATCACGTTTACTATTAACAAGTAGCTAATGAACGTTAAATTAAGAAGAATTAAAAGATAAATCATAAACTACTCGCTGTTTAAAAAGACAATGTCAAAATTTGAATGCCTCGTTGAGTTTGGCCACAGCAGGAATTTATCCAATTTTATCATAACTCATAAAAGGCGGTTTTTTTAGAAACAATTAAAACTCATTTTAAAAGAAAGTTTACGATATGTGGAAAAGCCCTGCAACTTTATGATGCATGTATAACAATAAACACACATTGAGTAAAGTAAATTGTATTAAACTGCCATATAAATATTCATATTGCAAAATAAATTAAGTTACAGTCAAAATATAAACATGACTAACACAAGGAAATGTTGAATGTATTTATTTTATTTTTTAAAAATTAGCTTAAATATACTGCATGTTAGTACCACTCATGATTGTAAAAACCTTAACTGGATGTAGATTTTTTGTAAGATAACAGCAATTATCAATGTACTAAATATATTTAGAATATAATTAAAAATTGACTGAAGTTTATCACTTTTTTCAGAACATGTTTCCTTAATTTTAGAATTATTTCATGCAGATAAGCCCTGACCTTTTCAAATTTTACTTCGATAAAGGATATTATACCCTATAATTATTTTTGATATGCTTATTAGATGCTTACATTTGCAAAGAAAGGACTATAAACCTCAAAATATACTATTTAATGTAACTGACCAGGTAGGTCAACCACGTATAAGTCATGTAATATATAAACTATATAAGAAAAAGGGTTAGGAAGGGGTTACCTAAATAAGAAGTTTAAATATACAAAACGAGTTTTCCGTATATTTTCTAAAACATGATACAAAATTCAAATTAATCTAAAACTGTCCTAATTTTAATAATAATAACGTTCAATTAAGTTATCAAAAATAGCTAATATTTGATATATGTACTTGTATTTTAGCAATAAATAAAATTAATGAGAAAAAAATAGCATTGTCACATTTTAAGTTTAATTAAAACTTATTTTCGGTTTAAAAATTATCACAACATTCCGTACATGATTTAGAAACAAAAATTCCCTTAGATACAAGCAGTAGGAAGTCTTTTGGTATATTTCAGAAACAAAAAATACCCCAAATACGTCAAGTTTGAGCTGGTTTTTTTTTTCTTTAATCTAATTTCGAACATGCATACCTCCAGTAGTAAGGTGCATTTTTCTTAAAATAAATTGGATTGAGTGTGAAACTACATGATAAACATGGCTTTCAATAAAATAAAAATAGTGCAATATGGCGAAGAATGTTAGGTAAATATGTTAGGTTATAAGTAAATTTGCAAACTAATTTTCTTAAAATTTACATCCTATTTCTGAATCAGCAAGTTCTAAATGTATTATATTCAGTATAATTTCGTGTAAATCTCTTTCAAGTTTTGTGTTTTACGGGTGGTCTTTTCATATGACGCTTCAGTCTTTTGTTTTGTAATAGCCGCTTGCTATAACATCCATTAAAAAACTTATCAAATTAATCATACTTTCGTGACAAGTCAAAAAGTCAAAGCGTGCAAAAATAGGAATTTTTATGTTTAGTCATGGTCTTTAGGAAACAAAAAAAAGTCTATAAGATGATCTATGATATTTGAATGGACATCTGCTGTAGACGCATAATACAAAAAATTCATATTCATACTAATAAATAGCTGGTAAAATAATCCCATTATGGCGCATTTATTGTTAAAAATCGTTTGACTGGTCAGTGGCATATTTCATTATTAGGTAATGCTAAAATCAATTGTTCATCGTGAATTAAGAACGAGGAAGCTAGGTTTTCATGTTACGCACGTAGAAACGTGACTAACAAAGCAATATAAATATATTTGAAATTAAATTTACCAATGTTCATCAACAGGTTGCGAATACATATACTTAGAGAGGCTTATTAGTGTTAACGCAAATCATGATAATATCAAATTGTGTTATAATAATATACGCTATAAAAAATGATAAATCCATGATAATGAGCGCATATCAACATAAATGGTTAGAAACACAGATTTAGTATTGTTGCCTTCTAAAAATCTAATTATGCCACACATTTTCTAAGACCAAAGTACGTATAAACTATATTTTAAATGACTTGAGCATGCATTCAATAGGTTTTGTGAAATGTATTACATAATTCCATCGAGGTAAAATTCTCGTTAAAAAGATGTTAACACGTAAAATACAAAACGAGTAACCAGATTACTTGATTTTCAATACTTTTCATAAAATACATTTCATACATTTATTTAAAATAGAGCATAAATACATACTGAAGAATCATTTCACCATTAACCTATCTTAAACACAAGGAATTCCTTTTGAATTTAATCCCAAATTTGTTAGAGAAACATGGTTTTCTTACATATACATTTAAGCCTTAGGCAAAAGTAATACGTGCTTGGCTGTTCTTTAACATTTCTGGAAACTAAAAATCCTTAGATGGCCTTATACCGTATGTAATAAAATGTTACCCCAGCAGAATATAAAATCTATGAAATCATGTCGAACATGAATAATATAAACGTACATCCAAATAAAATCATGGCAAATATAACCTAGCTTGCGAACTATGCCTGAAAAACCACTACAATGTTATGGCACGAAAAACGCACTTCTACGTCAGTACTGAGTAGACATCACCCTGGTGAAAAAAAACAATAGAGATTTCTATTGTTATTTGGACCGTTGTTTTCTATTAGTATCAATAGAAAATTTCTATTGGTTTTATTGGTTTCAATTGTTTTCTATGGTTTTCTAATGTTTTCTATTGTTCAGTCAATACAGTTAAGCCATAGAAGTCAATACAGTTAAGCCATAGAAGTCAATACAGTTAAAGCCATAGAAGTCAATACAGTTAAGCCATAGAAGTCAATACAGTTAAGCCATAGAAGTCAATACAGTTAAGCCATAGAAGTCAATACAGTTAAGCCATAGAAGTCAATACAGTTAACGACAGAAGTCAATAGAAGGCAATAGAAGCCAATAGAAGTCAATACAGGAACCATAGAAAACAATTAAAATCAATAAAGCGTCCAAATAACAATAGAAACCAATTGAAATCTCTATAGGTTTCTATTTTTTTTCACCAGGGCATTGTTACATTTAATTTTTACTGAATCTGGATATTTTCTAGGAATGCTAATCGCAATTATAATCATTCGTCTTGGCACGAAGCTCGGTCAAAGGATGAGTGATTATGTCCACTCCTATAGTGGCTGTTAGACGTTAAAATATGGGAAACAAGATTTGAATTACAAGGATTAAAACGTTTGAATAACCCCATAGATAACTTTTCGCGTCTGGACCTCAACGTGTCCCAATTTAGAGAGTGGAGCATTTCTGTCACACTCTTGGATATTTGGTAATCACTCTTAACAAATCTGATTGCCCTATACGCTGGACTGCATGCACATATCTGCAATATTTGAAGACTGCATATTCTGAACTGTTTTAATTGCGAAGTGCGGTAAATATGCACCTCCTCCAAAATGAAGATGGCTAAAAGCGGTGCTTGTGAAGTTTAACCCCTACCTGCCAACGAACGCCATGAATAAAACTGGTAGAAAACAAGAAGGGGGTGATGGGGAACATTATGCAATCGTTTAAACATTACAGCCACTTTGCTATATAAACGTTCATGTTGAAAAACACATACACATGATGACCCATTTGCGTGAAATTCGAATAAAAGAAGAGTCATTTCTCTCTTTTAAGTAGCGAACAACATGAATTTGCATTTAAAAGATCATGAGGACAACGGGTCGTTGATAACTTCTTTTTCTTGTTTTTGGTTTTTTTTCCCTCTTCTTTTAATATGAATTACTCATTATTTCCGAACAGTTGGCGAAATTAGCTTTCACAAAGCTAACGCGATTTTAAGAAGTTGCTATACGAGTTCAACATTAATTGAATTGCAAATATGGGCCAATTACGTGCCAAAATTACGTTACATGCATTGGCAAGAAAAACTATTAGTAAGAAAAACTAGCTCCTTTCATTAGATCCTTACACCAGGTCAAACCATGTAGACAAAATACAGACGTAGACTAAACTTTTAGTCATCTTCCGCAAATATATATATATATAGGTGGACCCAATTTACGCCAAATTTGTATCAAAAACTAAGTTTTGTATGCATATATTAAGCAGAAAACCATTAACAGAAGACAGAACTTTCTGAAACATGGCGGTGAAGTAGAGTGCTCTGACATTGTGGACCCAATTTACGCCAAATTTGTATCAAAAACTAAGTTTTGTAGGCTTATAAAACAAAGTTTGAAGCATCTTGTAGGCGTTTGACATTTATGATTCAAACGATAATAAATTATGTGATTCATGCAATCAATTTACCACATGCTCTTAACAAGAATTGCAATGTTTGTAAAGTATTGTTAGTATATGACTCATTAGTTTTTTGAACATTGAATTCGATCATTCTAAACCATAGTTCTTTAAATGATGGACACGGGCCATGGAATTGTTCAGTAAAAATTTTTTTGTTATAGATACAAACTATTGAAATAAATTTACATAGATTAATTTGAATGAATCAATTTGGAGGTTAATAGTGTAATATTCGCTGCACATTTGAAAGTTACTAAACTTGAAAAATGGAGACCTATAATAATAAACCAATGGTTATGTATATTTGTATTAAACAAATAAAACTGCTCGTATGAAATATACTTAATAACAGTAATTGTTTGGAATACATCCATATTTTATACAAAATACATAATCATACGTATGGCTTAACCTGTATAATTATGTAGAGCTGCACTAAATAAAGAACCCTAATACTGCCAAATAATATTCCTAAACACTTTTTTATGAAGCCAACAAATGCTATTTTAGTCGTCAATTGTGGTAACCTATATAAAAGTGGCTGTAAGGCTTATTTGAGGTGTAGGTCAGCAGCTCTTTTAGGGTTGGGAGGTACAAAAAAAAGAGCTGGGATTCCATACTAATATATACAGCAAGTGACCTTTAACATAGTTGTAAGCAAGATAAAATCATACCTTAGGTATACTTTATAATTCAAGACCAGAGAAACTTAGTATTTTCGTGGAATAAAATTGCTAACAAATTTGAATGCGTCATGATTATTGTTGTATATATCGGCCATTCCCTTATAAAGTCAATAGTTAAATATGCTAATTTCTCTTTCAAATATTCCAACATTGCACATGACTAGGTAATTTGTTCGACGTTTTTCGGATGTTTCTTTAGTTCAAACATTTGAAAAGCTTTCCAGAGTTCAATGAAATTTACAATCAGAATGGAGGATGGGGATGTACAATCCTGGCGTTTTAGTCCACAAAAAGCTACTGTGCAATTGGTAGAAATTTGGCCAACAACATGAAGATGAGTACGTGCTACTCAACGATGTCAACACGTAATAAACGGGCCTCCCATCTGACTTAGCAAGGGGGATCAAAGACATATCAGCTTTTATCACCCTCTTGGGTTTTGTAAAATAAAAAATCCCTTATGTATACATGCAATGTACAAATACCACTGACGAAGTGCCTAGACAGCGATATTGTGCGATGTTACAATGACTACAACATTTTCAAATGCTTGGCACTTGAGAAAGGTGAATAACCTAACTTTTAATAAATATAAAAACAAGCCACTTTGATTTTTTTTAGCAGTCTTCAATGTAAACAATATGGGAACTAAGCTGTAGGTGTAAATTGTAACCATAAAAATAGCCTAAAAATTATAATGGATTTTCATCAAATCGTTTTTTTTTTTTTTTGTGGATATTATAGCCCTCGGGACATAATATCATAATGTACTCATGTTTTGTTTGAGCAATGAGTGGGATATCAATGGATTTCTTCCTTCTTCCTGAAGCACATTTACACCTCGGTGCAATGTCTTAACAGCTGTTTGTTTGGTAGCACATTTCTTGTTTTTAGGAGGAAACACGAGCTCTTCTTTCAGCTTTATTAACGCGAATGACCCAAAGGTGAACACTTACTCAGATGGCTTACATTTGAACATTTTCCCATAAAGCGTGCTGTGGGCCAAGATTAAGACGATGGTGACCCAATAACACTCCCCAAGTAGCAAAGTTCGTCCTTTAGACGTCATTTTTGATGGTCCAAAAGACGTTATTTTTGACCAAAGAATGACGTGTAAACGCATATTGCAAAGGACGTCTTCAGGACGTCATTTTTTGGTCCAAAAAACGTCTTTTTTTAATCCAAAAAAAAAAAAAAAAAAAAAAAAAAATCACGC
>JAQGBW010003599.1:0-15875 GCA_034698625.1 Julus scanicus | reverse complement strand
GTCGGTGCATTCTAAAATTCACTTATATTATTGCATAGCAGAATTTCATTAAAATTATCGAATAAAAATAAATACAACTCTTAATAAAGTGAATGAAAAAACTGATTCAACATTGGGAAAAAACAAAAATTTGAACATTATATACAGAATTAAGTCCCGATGTGTCCCAATTAAGCGGAATCGTCTGTACTTCCTTTGTGCAAGACCATGAAAACATGGTCAAAGGTCAAATAGCTTTGCACCATTATATGTTGCGCATCCCATGGTTTCTTTATGTTCTCCTTATCACAATTTTCAATTTTGTTCCGTTAAGAAAATTGGGGGAGAAAGGGGAGGAAATACTTTTTACTCACACTGTATACAGTACATTAATACTTTGAGATGTGTGGATATAAAGTGTTGTTAGGAAAAGAGGCTCATCTCGTTTCGCCCGAGGTAATATATTTAGGTACTGATTTAAGAAGTGGGTGGTTGTTAGTAGATGATCCGAGGGTGGGTTGTGATTTCTACGTTGTCCATCCTTTAAGTGTGCCTATACATGTGAACATGTACAGTGTATGGTATGTGCTGTTTATATGAATGGGTTTAATGTCTTGTCCCCTTCAACGCTTTCCTAAAATGTTTGTAAAATATTTATACTAATGTCCAAGTTCATCATATAATTAATAGATCAGCTAATGAAGGCCTAAGAAGACGAAATGCTGTACCGAAGTAAAACAGTCGGTGTTCTTCTTTGTATTAACTATTTTCATGAAATTGAATTTGTTGAGTTTCAAGAATACTGCGACACACTGTACATCAGCGAAATAAAATGTGTCAGGCCACCAGACAAAGAGTCAAGCGACGTTAATAACCATATTGATCAAAAAAGCGACGTAATGTCGCTCGACTTTAAGAATCATGGAGAATAAGGTGACAAATATTCAATAATTTATTCCTATTTCCTATAAATACTGACACGAATATTTATCTATTCTCGGAGGATTAGTGATCTTGTCTCTCGTTTGGCAAACGGAAAAAAATCCCATTTCATCGATCCACTACATGGGACATTCAAAAACACACGAAGATGAAACATATAAGAAATGCTTCAAAAATACATTAAGAAAACAAGTTGTTGGGTAGCATGCAAACAACCCTATCCCTTTCAATGGGAAAATTTGTAAAGACACTCACAGTCAAACAAAAAAAAGATTAAATAAAAATAAAAATTGTTTAAAATAGCTTTATAAATCAGAAAGGTACTGATCGTGTCATTTTTTACGTTCAAACAGTAGACTTTTTTAAAATTAAATTATTATTTGAATTTTTGCACTCCGAACTTGCCTATCTCATGCTGCCACCTGCTGGCAGCGTGTGCAAAATAACGGACAGTTTTCAAACTTTTATATTAATTAATATAAAAATCTACCATTTCAAAGTGAAAAACAACAATATCAGGCTCTTGCTGATCCATCAAGTCACCCCAAACAATTCTCACCCCACCCAAACCTCCCTCATTCAACTGTGAGTATCTTTACAAGCCCGACCCATTAAAAACGAAAGGTTGTGATCCCTCTTAACAGAAATCATCGATTTAACCCTCACAAAATATAAAGAATAAATATTTAAGTCTACTGCCACGTGGACACCATGTAGAGAGGTAGAGGGAGGGGGTAGAAATTATGGACGTCCACTATAAATAGCATTTTTCAGTAATTGGATCTCAAATGCACCCAGTCCCAAATGTACTTGAATTTTAAAAACCTAAGGAAAGTCGGGAATTATGCCTAACTTTGTGTTAAAAACCATTTTATTGCTGAAATTTCCATTCGAGGTCAGGAAATCTCCATTAATTAGAAAAATCTGGAAAAATGTCGTGGAATTGGCAGCGAGACGAGTGCTTGGAAATCTATAGGATGGACTTATTTAAGTTTCAACAAATTTTCTGGACACCCCACTTTTCAAATAAATATTAATAATCTTTATGAGAGGGTGAAGGGGTCTGGTATAAAATGGACACCATGTGGACAGGGGGTAAGGGGGAGGGATCAATTTGTGAAAGAATTTCGGGGACGTGCTTTTTGAATGGCCCCTTACGGTATATTGAAACTCGAATCCAAGAAAATACCCTTATCTAGACTTTTTAAAATATAAATATTGGGCAGATTTGGCAATATATGCCCTTTTAAACGAGAGAGATGGCCCATGCATGCCCATATGTAGGGAAAGATTACATAAATATAAATGCTGAATTATATCTTTTATAAAGTTATTATATTATTATAATATTCGTATCAACTGAATAATTAATGATCATGTATGGCATTCCAATTTTTTTTCTAAAATTGACATTGTGACAAATAAATAATAAATAAGCGACCTAAAATTCAATCACCGGTACGATGAATTTATTATTCTTTCGATATTATTTGCAGAGGAAATCCTCAGGGATAAAATGGATCCCTGTTTCGTTATTAAAAATGACAAATAGGTTTTATAAGTTACAAACAGATATGACAACATCAGATTTTTGAAGTGAAATTGAAAATGGACTTTCATCGCAGAAGTCGATAAAATATCTAAAATTGTAATGATCTAAAAAAATTACATGTGTCTTTTTTATTAAATAAAGCTATGATGAAAATAATCACTAAAATGTCAATTCCAACACATCATATACTGTGTTCAGAAATGGTATTATACGGTACAATGAACAAACATCACTATACGAATAACTAAATTATTTTATTTCTTAAAAACTATTTTATTTTATAGAATAATTGAATAAATGAAAATGTTTTCCATATTTGCGAAATTTTGTTATGACCATACATAACAATAAATGTTTTTAAACAGAATTTTTTTTTCAAATATTGCCATTTTTTAGGATCTGGCACAAATATGGCTCTTCAAAACATATATTTTATACATTGTAACATTCAGTTTCTCTTTTTCAGAATACAATATATTTTTGATAAAGAAATTAAACCCCGAATCCCCCATAAAAACAAATTCTCCAAAGTCATGGCTATGAGTGTTTTTAAAGTTAAGCAAGCCAATGTTAGAAAAAGAAATGTTATTAATTGCGATAGTTTAAAAACGCTGTATATCCCCGATACATTTATTGAAAATCCACTTCCAATGTTTTGAAAAAGCAAGCCTTGGGTCAAATAAGGATTAGGGAAGACAAACAAGCTTTGACATGTTGCCGAAACATTTTCCTTGTCTTTCCAAATAACAATTTTATTTGTTCATCTTTCTGTGCATCCCTCGTATCCACTTCCTCAAAATCCTTCAATTTTTAGTCTTTTTTTTGCATTTTCAAGCCAGAAATCCAAACAGTTTTACATATACGATATTTGGCAGGATGACATCCAGGCAAATACTTGTCATCCGCATTTTTTGAATCCTTCCTACCTTTTCCATCGTTGAAAAAACAAATTTCGCATTTAAGACATAAAAACCTGGACAAGTTGGCAGATGAAATATATTTCCATATCAAAATGCAAATCCCTATCCATGGGCACCTCCTTAGGCTGGGCATCTACACCAATTCACATTATCTATAGAGATTACCAAATTTTTATCACATAAATTAATTAAATGAAGCCCATTTCTGAAATTTCTAAAAAGCATTTTCATGTCTAGGAAAATATATGATTACTCTATATGTCTGAAAACATACATGTTTTATGTCCAAGTATTGATTAAAATATTTGACTCTGATTACTGCTTAAATATGAAAGTAATATGGAGTATAATTAGAAACACAGAAATTATAAGTGCATAAAAAATATTAATGAAATAAATTATCAAACTGCGTTTTAAGTTAACTTTTTTTTCAAAACACAAGTAGTTTAAAATGTTACACAATTGTTTCACAATGCTTGTGTTTATAAGCCTACAATTTCTACCAAAGTCGAGCAATATATATATGACATGTCAGATGAAGCCATCCCAGCTGCTGTTCGTTCACTTGTATCCGAACAAATTGTTTCAATAATAAATCTTTTTTTTTTTTCTTGTAGACGTTTTTTTTTATAATCGTTGAATCAATGGTATTTCTTCGGATTTAAATTTCTGAAGACTAAGGTTTTTCGTTGTGTTTTAGTTTCGACTATATGCCCTCGAAATAAGGGAGAAATCTTAGAAGCCATCATCCAAAAGGGGCTGACATTGTATTGCTTCAAATTTCTGTTTCAAAAGAGAAATGTTGCTTTCAAAATGTCACGCAAAGACACAACCTTTCGTACCAGAGTCAACTCTTGATCCCTTAGGCGAACAAACACAATCCGAAATTCAAATTTGCTTTTCGCTTTTCCCTTTCACTAGAACTTGCCTATTGTTATTAAATATTTGTTTTCCTTATATCCAACGTAAATTGTCCGAATTTCATTTTAACAGAAAAAAAACGGGAATAGGTTATTCCTAAGCAGACAAACTTCATGATGTTGGGCAATGTTTAAAACAATAAAAAAATACTGGTTATAGAGATGACCACGACCATTGGAAAAAACAAACATTAAAAACATGTAAACATAAAATACACGTAATGAAAAATACTAGTACGGTTTACATATAAATTTCTTACTATTTATAGATACTCATTTTCAGAATATTGCATTATTTAGTTTATAAAAATATTTATTTACTATATTCTCCCTGTAATTTTGTTTAGAGGGCACTTGTATTTTTTGTGAAATTGCGAGTGTGTGGGCATATACTGCATATTTATTTAAAAGATAAATATTGGACTAACTTGGTTCTAAAATATTGACTGATTCAAAATATGCTTTATTAAGTTTAAATTTATTCTGCCTAGTGTCCATGTTAAATAATACCCGGCATTTATTAATAAATATTCTTAACCAGTACTAATTTTAAACTTACTTTTAAATATTGATAAATTTCCGATTAATTCAAATAACTAATCGTTAATATATAAAACTTACCAATTACGGAAAATTTAAAAAATATACATCATCATTATTAAATTTCCTTCGAAAAATAATAAAACTAACTTCCTATAATTTAGTACATTGTATTTTAAATCAATTTTTTATTCAACGTTTGATAATTAATGTACTAGTAATTAATATTTTATCGTTACGGTTATGTTAAAATTACAGTCTAAACATGCATAGTTGTGTAACCAAGATATGGTTTACTTACAATATTTATTTGGCATTTGATAAAAAAAAATTTTGAAAGTGCATAAAATAGGGCAAACTTAAAGTTTGGTCAATATAAAACCGCCTGTGGTGGAATTTGAGTTTGTTTACATAAAACAGGATTTTATGGTGATATTCAATGCTAATTTCAAGTAAAAGCTTTCAATGATTGATCGATGTTAAATTTGTGATGTTTGCAAACAAAACATGTTTTCAGTCCAACCTTTGTCCTGCAAACTAGGCATTACTCCAACCCTGAAGAGCTGCAAACAAGAACTAAATATATCTTTCTAAACATCTGCTATTATTGGATTTCATCTAACATTTTTCATAAAGATCGAATAGTAAGTTTTGATTCAGGCATAAATATTGGCTTAATAGATTCGAGTAATCGCTCGAGGTAAAGAGGTAAGTTTGGAGTAAACAAATATTGTACTTCTTAGTTGAAATATTTACTGTAATTTACAGCGTCGTCACAGCCTTAGGCTCTTAAATAAATATTTTCTACCGGATATTAAAGGATGACCAATGAAAGAGCTGAATTGTGACTGAATGAATAATTTTACATTGTCATGCAAATGTTTTCATCTCCTTTGTTTACACTATTATAGTATATTCAGACAAGCAAGAATAAAGCAGTCTTGAAATATTCAAATATTGTCTTTCCTCGTTAACAGCGTTTGATTTTGATGATGATGTCGAAAATATGAAAAATGATGCCAAGATGAAGGTTAAATGGCATGCTTGAGCATGAACTTTTATTGTTAAGTCCTTGTTTGCAGATTTAAGCGTAGATCATATATCATTTTATTTGCACCAAAATTGCCTCGGCACAAGATAGAGAAATAGGGATAAAGTTGTTCAACCTTTTGGTTGCAAATTTTAACTTTTTGATTGAAATTAAGAAAGTACGTCAAATTTCCAAAGCAAGAAATAATGTGTTAATTAATGGCGCGACAATTTTTTATTACAATGTCTGATGTCAAATGTCAGTGTTACGTTTTGAATTTATTGCTTGTATGTGTACCGACTATGCATTAAATATGTACTTCAGTGATACGTGCCATTATTTCTAATATAGGCAAAGCAAAAAAATGTATAAAGACTTATCTATAGCTATTTTGATCGCGTTGTAGTAACATTGTTCACAAAAAAATTAATGTAAAATAAGTCATTTGTCTTCTGGAGTATTAATTTATCATATTTCCACATTTAAAAACGCCCCTAATCATAGGCACATAGCACTAAATCATTAAGGAAATACTAATATCGAGGGGCTTTTTTAAATTTGGGATTAGGTTAAGTTAGTTAGACAAACTTGGGTAATATTAAGTTACGTTATGTTAGTTAGGCCATAGTTTGGGTTTAGTTAGGTAGGTTTAGCTAGGTTAAGTTAGGTTAGGTAAAAGAAATTTCATCCGCATTTCCTCTCTGGAGGATCCTTATGGAGGATTACAACCCTATCATTTCAACAGGTAAATTTGCAAAGACACTAGCTTACATTCAACAAAAAAAGATTAAACAAAAATAAAAATAGTTTCAAATAACTTAATAAATCAGCAAGGTACTTCGCAAACCCGACCTATTGAAAAAGATCCCTCTTAATTGTACAAGATGACCCTATAAATATTTAAACATTTCAAATAATGCATTTAATCCAGGAAAATGGCTATTTTTCTTCACTGTCAAAGAGGTTATAAATTTTGTTTTGTAATTCCTATTTGTATTTAAATACTTCAGACCCTTTTAAAAAAGTTTTGTAATATTTCTGAATGAAATAAGTTCGATACATCTATTTATGATTTTAAACAATAATTTGAATCATATTACAAAATCTAAACCTTACAAATTCTACGGCCCTTGCCCTTACACACGTACTTGTCACTTAGAACTGCAAACATTGAGCCCTAACATTTGATTTGATTTTTATAAAATCTCAATTCCTCTAGACATGGCTTCCATAACAATGGAGTTCATGTATACCTTTTCAAATGCTTTTATCCAGCACTTATCGACGTCGGCGAATTTTTGATATTGTGCAAAACATAATCCCATCTTTTTAAAAACGTCATTTTTTGCGTTTTCTTCCATAAATTTTCTCATACATTTTGATTTTTCTTATTTTTTACCCTGGCTAATTTCCATTCTTCTCAGCTTATGCATGCCACGAATAACAATACGTTGAGGCCATTAGACGAAGGGTAAAGGCAATGGATGTAATATGCATGGGGTATAAATGGATCTCGTTTGTCCTGATTGCTATTTACTCATCACAATTGCTAGCGTTTGTCAATGCTAATTGGCTAAACCCCTTCTTTGCTTCGGAGGCTAGATGCTCTTAATTCCCAGATCGTTGCTATTTCGTCTTATCTAAGTTAATTTCGATGGTCGTCCTCGTTTCTAGCATTGAAATCCCCCTAAAACAACCCCAAAATCTTACCTCCCCCTACATTATATCGATCGTCTATTTAGCAATGCAAAGGAGTTTTCCTAATGCGACACACATGCCACTGGAAATTATTGCTCAAATTGAAATCTATATATAGGTAGGCGGTGCCCTATATCAAGGTGCACATTTCTATGGAAATTCGCCAGTGCCACTGAGATATACATGAGGATAATGAAATTTTCGCCAAAAATTAGCATTAATTGGGATGAATACTGGCTAGGGTTTTAAGCACGCTCTTATAGTCAGACATTAAGCGAGAAATTTGACACTGCTCACATGTGAAATGAAATTCATTTTAAAATTCATGAAGTGAGTGCTTTTAGTATTCACAAATACGCCGCAAATTATAATATAAGAATAATAACGTAGACAACTTTTTTCTAAGTCATTGTGAGGGCTTATCAAATCACGTTTTTTTACTGATTTATTTTGCTAAAATAGCAATTTGGCAAATTAACCAAAAAATCAACACAGAAGAATTCGCTGCGGGGAACATTATTATTAAAACAAAAAAATGTCAAACAAATGGGATTAATACGAAATCACAGATACGCTGATAATAAATTAGATATTAATTTAATAAAAATAATTATACCCGAGCGGAAATTTGTATACTTGCACGTATACTATATTACGTCTCTTAAACAGCATGTCCATGCACTAATGATTATCTACATCTGTAAAGTTTTCTGAAAATCGAAACAGTTGAGTATAAAAACTGAGAATTTAACATCCCATTTTCCTAAATAGTCTTCCATTAGAAACACTATCAAATTCACGTTGAGGATAATTAGATCGAAACAACAAACCCGAACACGTGTAAAAGACAAGTGAAATAACCCCAAAATAATTGGTAGAAATGTAGCGGATTAGTGTGCCAGCCTTGTTTATAGATTACAGGACTTTATACACGCCCTTTTGCAATTATGTGGACCCACATAAGGAAGAAAACTAGCCAAATGCACTTAAGAAAGGAAATTTCATTAAAAAAAAAAACAAGGAAAATCCTAATGCCAGAAACAGCACTGGTGATCCCCTATAAGGTTGGAAGGGAAATAAAAATAAATCCTACATGCGCCGTGAAATTCACAACCCATTAGCAATAAAATTTCTCAATAGCTGTTTTTTAAGACTACTCTGTATCTCGATCAAACAGAGGTTTAAAATTTATCGGTTGGTAAACTAAGCTGGAAACAAAATACTATAGAAACGGTGAAAATGGACTGAAAAGACGATTTTCTGCGTAATTGTGAATAAACATATTTTCAATGGGAGAAACACCCAAAATTATGTCATTATAGAAAATACCTTGACATAAATTTCAATAAATTTTATATTTCCATATAGTACTGTATTGTCCAAGTAATTTGTTTATAACTCGATTACACAGTTTTAAGATTTTCATAACACAATTTGATCATTGAAATTTATGCAAATACCGAAGACAATATATCCAAATCAAGCAATATTTTAAGCACAAAATTAATTTTTGTTTGTGCAAAATTTTTAGAGAATATGATTTCAATTTAAATATAATTCAAAGTTTATTATTATTAAACATTTTCCTACTATCTGCATCATATTTATTTATTCATAACCCAGCATCTTCATAATTTACCAAAACATCTTCAGGTTTGAAAAACTTAGTACACATTAGCCATAAAAATACAGTAATTGGTTTTGATTCATAAATCATTCATATTATACATATTTTATGAATGATGAAAGTGCATTAACTGATGACGGTGTTCACTCATACCAAAGCAAATTATAATTAATTCACGTAGTTACAAATATTATTCCATAAAAACTGCTTCGATTTGCTTAATAGATACGTTAATTAAATTAATTTACATTTTAAATCTATATTTTGGATGTACAGGGGCTTCCGAATATGCTGTATATGATGGTTAAATATGCATGTATACATTCGGATGAAATGACGTGGTAAAATATTGAGCGAATATCTAGTATATCAACTACCTATTTCGAGATTCCCCAGAAGTTAGGTAATAAGTATATGCACTTACATTTTGTACAGGGTGGTCCAGCTGTTATTTCAATTCAATTCATTTCTATTCAACTCATCAATTTGCCCAGATGTTTGAAATCAAGAGAGGTAGTAACATTTGGACACCCTGTATAAGGATGTGATACTGAATCCGAGGGAGAGATATTTTTAATAATAGGTAAGAATTTCTTTTTATATTCATTCCCTCTGTTTTCACATTTTCTCACTTGAATTTTATGGTATTTTACTCACGCACCTTATCGGCGACGCGTCTTTTAAGAGGATTAAATTTTATTAGGTTTTTATGTCATATTTTCAAGGGATAATATTGCTTTTACGCTGTCTTATAGATCAGAATTTTATTTGAAAATGCAAGCTTTTTCAAACAAAAACGACTGTTGTGCCGCACCATTGGAGAAGCCAGCTGAAAATGAAAAATCTTAAATGTGACACTTTTGGCATAAAACCGTTGTAAAATGTGCCAATACATGGCTCACACATTTCTATCTGAAAACGAAAAAAAAAACCAGCTGAGCCTGATGTCCTATTGAACCGAGTTTTTCAAATAATTTAATAAGATTTATAAACACTTACAAACGAAATACAGTATAAGAAAGAAACCAAATTATAATTGTGCAAAAAAACGAAAATACTGTATTGTTGTTAACTATGCAAAAACCAAGAATAATACCTATGATTATGATGAATTATGAAGCTTATGATAATGCCTAAGGTTATGTCATATATAACAAAGCAAGAAAAATGTGGGAACAATTCAAGAAAAACAACCTGAAAAAACACGTAATCATGTTTTATCTAATGAGATTTTCCCCTAAATAATATTAAGATAATATAATAGCTTTGTAAGATAATATTTGTATTTTTTTTAACATATTAGAATATTATCCAGTGCTTTCCTTATAAACATTGGTTTTTTATGAATGACTAAAAATAATACTAACATGCCCTAGTCATACCAATACAGTCACAAATAATACATTCAAATTACTAATTAGATTCAGTAATATTATACGTATATCTATGGCCATATATTCGCTTACGTATATATGATAAAAGATTGGCTAAAATGCCATAACATTTTTGCGAAATATATATATATATATATATTTTGAAAAATTGGATATATATATCCAATTTTTCCTTCTGGGATAATGTTTAGATAAATCACATGTTGATAGAAGATCATATAATCCCCATAATTGACAATAACCGTATACAATAAAAATTCGGTATAGGAACGTCTCTGTTTACGAACAAATTGGTTTACGAACACCATTTGTTGTTTCGCTTTACGAACGATGCTTCAGTTTACGAACACATTTCTCTGGACCACCGATCAAAGGTCCGAGTATCTGCAATTGTTTTACTAGTTCCAGCAGAACATCTTTGTTACGGATAAGTTTTACTAAATACGAGAAACATCAAAAATGTGTAATAATTTCAAGGATTTAAATTAAAATCGATATTAGTTTCGAGGATATATCCTCAATTGCAAATATGACAAAAATTGGTTTCTTGTTTTATCCACGCCAATTGCAGATGCAATGAATGACAATGTATTGATGACTTCGATTTCAGACTTAAATCATATAATTAACAACAGAATAGAGTAGAATAATATACATTTTCTTAATGAAAACAATGTTCGTTAAAATAATTTTTAAGGATTCTTCAAATGAACTTGATTCACAGCAACGTCAGCATATATGACGACACCACGTGGGTGTCTTTATTTCCTACAATGTTGGTAATCATGGATGTTTAAATTAAACTACTTTCTTCTAATATTACTCTTACATTTATTTCCTTTCTTTATTATTTTCACGCATAAAGCCATAACGTGTTAAAAAAAATCTAGGACAAATAACGCATTGTTTGGATTTACATTAATTGCAATGTGGAAAAATTGATTTGGATTACGAACTTTTCGGTTAAGGAACAGGGTCAAGGAACGGATTAAGTTCGTAACCCTAGGTTTCACTGTATGTATGAAAACATTCATGGTCATATATGGCTATAACAGAATTCCGTTAATATGAACTTGTGATGTATAAAGCCCATGCATACTCGGTTGTATGGTCATATTATATTCACGTATATGATAAAATATCGACTCAAATGCAATACACTAGATGTGCAATTTCTGATTTATCCATATATGACAATTCCAGTATGCACCACGCAAGTATGCCATATATAAATTTACCCCACAACTCGAGGAAATGAAAAGTTATAAAATTTTCGGCAAAAAAGTTAAGAAAAAATAAGAAAATATTGCGCATATTGCAAAGTCCAAAAAAAAAAGTGGCAACATGGTTGACTACATTACAAGAAGTTGATTTTGCACCGAATCCTTTTTTCCATATATTCATCATGATCCTGGCTGGAAGCCCGTATCCATTTCTATATTTTCCAAGACCCTATAGCAGTGGTTAACAACGAATTTCAGCTTTGAACTCTCTAGGGCCTACTAACCCCCATTGATGGGTCCTCTGAGATCGATTCGCATTTTTCTCACTTGCTCTCTGCACCATCAACATTTCGTCCAAAAGCCCAATCACTTCTACGCTTGAATCCGTATAAAGACTCACAGTTTGAGGGGAAGAAATAAGACTAGCGTGGCATTATTTACGACTTAAGCAAATCATCGAGCTGTAAAAAAGCCAAACTTCTGACCACTGAAACTGAGAACACGGTCAAAGAGATCTGACCGGAGCCAGAAAAAAATATATAAAAATAAATAAGGAAAAGTAAAGACGAGTCGACGAGCCTAACACAAATCTATTGCTGTCTTAAAATTCTGATTGGATTCACTGATACGAGATTCACTCAAAATCAAGAGAATCATTGAAGATTCACATAACAGAAGTAGCACTTCTGGAACAACAACCTTTGTCTCCCTCCTCCCCAAGAAAAGCTTTTAGCACTCACTTTTTTATCGATGATAATCTATGCCAATATTTGCTGCAGTATACAATAATTAAAATTGTATTTAAGAATATTTTAACAATATTTGTACCAAAATGTAGGGCCAATCGATGCCATATTATGCTCATGCATTGTTTGTCTACATATTATAATACCATATATTTCTGAAAATATGTATGGCCATATATAGTGTTTTATGTCAAAGTTTTGGAAAGAAATTGTGAAATTTCCTTAAAGTATTAATATATAAATTATTATAGTATATGAAATTACAAAATCACTACATAGACATAACAAAGAGAACATGTATGGAGATATAGGGACATACATTTCCATATTTTGTGTGTCCGCGACTATGTGTTATGATGTTCATGTTTTCTTACAAATTGTATATGACATAAAATGTCATATATATAGCATACAATATTTTAGAAAAATCTGGAGAATTTCATAAATGACATATCATGGATCATTTTAATTTTTTCACTCAGGCATAAATGTAAATTACAATATTAAATCCATATCAGATATACTAAAATATTTTAACAAAAAATGAGAAGTTGCGATTACAATTAAAATCCTGCGTGAAATACTGTTAGAAATACAATAGTGTCATTAAACTACTGTTACATACTGTATATGTATCGATATTTGTAAAAACAAAATTTTGTAAAAAATAAAAAAGCATAATGTATACTTTTCCTATAGTTTATGTAAAATTGAAAGTTTAAAACTGCTAAATTAAAATACAAATTTAATAGATATTAGTATAATTTATTTTTAATATGAAATGGTAGTGGTTAAGTGTCTAAAATTTTTCGGTTAACCGAGGTGGATCAATTCGGATAATCGACGTTCTATTGTACATGTATTCAGCAATCTTCCATGTATTTATTTCAATGAGCGCATAAAAGCAGAAGAAGTATACGAGTCTTCTTTGATGTTTCCACTAAATTAAAAGCAATCAAAATAAAGCGCTTAATAAAGCGCGTATTCCGCATTATCTTTGATAAGAAAATCTCTTGTCTTCACCAATTTGATTGATTGTGAAAATTATCTGGCGTGTAAGTGGGTGGCTACAGGAGCTTGTTTATTATTGGACTAGAAGTTAGTACCATTCATCAAATTATCAGAAATGATGATCCTCTTACGCAGCAACTCATTATCTTTATATATATTCATAAGGTAGACGATGATGAAAATGTGGATTTAGATGAAACCAGAAATACCCCCCCTCATATCAAACCCCACACACATATCAGGCAATCAGATTTTGATTAATTCATCGAGTTCGGCATGTTTGCATTAAATAAGTGTGATTAAAAATCAAATATCAACAGTGAAAAAGGATTCCCAAGTGGAAAACCTTATGCATATGGACATTGCATACATATCCATGTATAATACATGTTCAGATGTGCCAATGCCTGGTTTACCCATATACACAGACAAAAATTTTTAAAAAAATAGAAATAAAATAATATGTAGTCAATATACATTTTTGGGCACGATAAACTAGTGTTTTTCAACTTATTTCCGCGGCACACCCATTGGAAAATTGTACAATGATTATCCAAATCCAATTATAATACTCTTATTTTGTTTATAAAACTTGATTTCGGTTTAAAAGAAAGTCATGAATTTCTTATTACTAATTTCATGAAATATTCAACCAAATTACATTAAAAACTGTATGCCCATGCATATGTAGATACCATGGATATACATATACTATTACAGGGGTCATCCAAAAAGTGCCCATCCTCCCCTCCTAGGCGTCCTTATTTTTTTGTTGAAATGTAGGGTGCCTTGAAAGTTTGTATAAATATACCAGGGCACTTTCATTGAATTTTCAAGCACTCTACTCACTGTCAATTCCACGACATTTATCCAGATTTTTCTGATTAACAGAAATTTCCTAAATTTAAATAAAAATGCCAACATGCAATTGGTGTTTAACACAAAATTAGGAATAATTCCCGAGATTTTTGAAATTAAAGTACATTTGGAATTGGGGACACAGTTCATCTGGTGTCCATTTCCCCTTTCACTGACATTTAGACATATAAAGAAGATATAACTACAAACACTGCCATATGTTGCATGTCTAGATATGTCCTAGAATTGTTTCATGACTCATGGCTCATCCATTTTATTTCCACCCTGAGTAAAATCCACGTTTTCTTCTTAATTGTGTGATTACGAAAGGCCTCATCAACATTTTCTTCCTATTTTTTTTCTGATTTAATCTTGATTTTAATTGCTTTATGATGCATGAGCTGCCAAGGTGGATCCACTCATTATTGCATTTCCCATGCGCTCGTTATGTTAACTTTGAAATAGCTGCAGTGTGGATGGGATGACACGCACTCTATAAGGTTTTTATCGAAATCACAATTGACAAGGAATTAATTAGCCTCGCAATAGATTTCGAGGATATTTAGTTTCCTATCTGAACGAAATTTGTTCGCCGTAATTACGCCGGTGGATAATTTCGGCTTAATTACAAACTCCGAACAACTTTTGCCAATGTTAATTTCCTGATGGTGTTATGCACGCTACGGATGGAAAGATCGAGTTTGTGCCAAACATATTTGCAATTAGAGATTGAAATTAAATCGGGCCTACGTTTTAAGGGGATTTATACGTGGTTTGCTTTACAACGGCTTTCCTCAATTATTCACTTCAATTTCAAGCTATGGCCATCAATTGAATTCGTCCAATTAATGCGCTCTGGTTAAGATTTTCATTTTTAAAATAATACCATAGTATAATATATTAAAATTTGGATCGAATTTCCATTTAATTTCCATACAACATTACATTATCATAATTTCCATATGGCCAGGTCATCACAAATGGAAAAAATGACCATGTACAATATACATTTACATATATATGTTACAGTCAATGTGTAAAATGACTGGAAATACAAAATGGCTGGTCACATAATGACACACGATTAATAATAACCTAACCTAACCTAACCTTACCTAGCCAGGCAATAAATCAAATAAATTATCAAGCTAAATTTTCAGTTATTCTGTAAAAAAAACTGCAACCTGCAACTGCTGACCTAATCAGTCGTTTTGTAAAATGACTGATTAGTTCAGTCATTTTACAAATTGGCTAGATTGACACATTGACTGTAGCATAATATACGTACAGTATATGTCCATATATTATATTCTACATACAGTATGTAAAATTTATATTCACCCCACCACCTTGTTCATATGCTATGGATGCTTATAACATGTTTCATAATCAATATATTTAAATGAAAATGCATATGCAACTACTGCAGTCCAAA
>JAQGBW010003598.1:0-15882 GCA_034698625.1 Julus scanicus | reverse complement strand
TCCAACTGTTTTGAATCATACATTTCCAATGTTTTCCAAACCCTTTCCTTGACAACACAGAAATTAAGATGCAGTACCGTTATATCTTATAACTTGTTTTATAAGATATAACGGTACTGCAAGGTTCATGTACCTAAACATTGAATGCGGAACATGTATTTGTAGCATCGTAAACCTAGGGCATTCTACCAATTTTTTGGTTATAAAAAGGTTGCCCTCCCCAATAGGGGACACCTCCGAATAACGAACAAAACTTGTGGTCCCGTGACTGTCCGCTTTATGGAGGTACCGCTGTATTTTCATGGCTTTTTCAACCGAGTAGGTTTGCACATTGTAAAAGTTGTTAATATAGCCCTGGTCCTGGTATTTGTAATAAGTTGAAAATGAACCACGTGTTATTAATTTGTGGTGGTTCAACTTTCATGTTTTTAATTAAGTAATGGATGGAGGTCTGGTAATCACGTGACATCGTCCTAATGAAAACTACTAACGTGTTGTGCTTCTAGGGAGGGAATCCACGCAATATTATCATGTTTTTTATAGCTGTACGTGTCACCTAGAATATCATTTCCGGTCTCCTAGAATTCCATCGACCTAATTTACAACAACAGTCATGTGCTGGCTGCACTTGGCTACTCCACCATCAACGATTAGCGCGAGATTAAAGTGGAAAAACCACTCTCTGTTTTGAATTAAACATATATATATCTGAAAACATCCGTGTATATGTATTTTATATATACGATATTTGGAACACTATAAATATTGTTCTTTTTGATTTCCGCTCCTTTGATTCTTCAAATAAAAGGAAATCCAAACCTCTCTCCCGTTTCGTACAATTCATTTGTAAAGTAAAGTAAACTTGTCCCCAATCTTCAAACGGTTTCCACGGCAACCGTGACATGTGGAAAGTGGTCACGTGGTTACCCTACACAGATAGATGGACGAGTTATAGTTGGATCGAAGGAACAAAAAATCGCGCTTCCGGAATCTGGATAGCTTCGGGTTTACGACCCTTGACCCCTTTACTTAGGCAAACAATCAGAACACGTAAGCAATGCGGGATTTTTATTATTTCGGATGACATGATAATCGTAGGGTTAAATGACGTTCCAATATCAGCCCCAAAAAACTAAAACATTTCCAACAAGTCCCTTAATTAAGGGGGATTACAACCCTATCCCTTTCAATGGGTAAATTTGCAACGACACTCACAGCCAAACAAAAATAGATTAAATAAAAATAAAAATTATTCAAAATAGCTCGATGAATCAACAAGTGCATCCTATTGTTGTTTTTCAATTTGAACTGGTAGGTTTTAAAAAAATAATAAACAAGTTTGAAAAATGTCCGTTAATTTGCATTCTCAGGCTGGCATCGTGTGCAAATTAACGGACATTTTTCAAACTGATTTATTAATTTAAAAAAATTACCAGGCTGACATATAACTGAAAAAACGTTTGTAACTGAAAAAAGGTTTGCCGACCCCCTGATTTACAGAAAAAAAATGTCATTAGCAAATGATGGATGTTTGTCTCGGCGCCATTTTGTACCCAACCCTTTATTGTTAATTGGATTTCCGATACGTTCCTATTGTTTTAATCAACGCAATGTCAACACGATTTCGTTTGAATTCCTAAATTGAAATTGATCCTCAAATAAAGAGACCCAACCCTGTTTTCATTCGATGTTCATAATATGGGCAAGACGTGTTATCGAAACTTCTTTTTAAAGGGCTAAGATAAACACGACGTTAAAAGATGTGTAAACTTGGGATCTCTTCTTTAATTAAAAAGATTTTTTTAATCAAATGAACTCGCATAAAATTCAAGTAGAGATAGGATTTCCGGCACTACGGTCGGAGCTCTGGGAATTCCCCGGGATCTGTTTGTCTCCCCACAACAAATCGTCGATCACTATACTGATCACTTCAAAATGGCGGAATACAAAACGGCTTCACGAAAACTGTACGGGCCAAGCAGACGAATTATCAATCAGCTAGGCGGGAAACTGCATTTTAGTACTTTTACTGCATTTCTTAGACCTCCAGCAGACGATATGCAGTCGAAAATCCCGGTTGTGTTCCCAAGGCGTTCACAGCCATTTGTCCCGGGAGTTTATCCTGCTACTAACCGATTTCTTCCCAGGGTGTGTCTCTGAACGCGCCCAATAAGTTTGAGAGAGGAGTTGCAGGCACTGTTTGGGCCCATACGCACATTTTTGAAGGAAGAAAGGCATCTTTAGTTGTAGATATGGTTGAAGGGCAAAGCTTAATTAGTTAAATGTTGAGTAGAGACGGTTCGATGCTGTTATTTTGTCAGAAATGGATTTTCTTAAGGCTTGGGTTGCTCTCTCCATGGTCAGACCTCTGCAAATGGCTATTTAGGGAAAGGGTTAAAGAAGAGAGGGGAGTGTTGTTGGGAAAGTGGGTAGGGAGTTTGGAGCTGGGTTAGAAAATGGTGTAAAAGATTGGTGTTGTTTCTCGGCGCATGAATCCATATTGAGTTAGATGTAGAGTGTAGGGTGCTGCGGATAACGTACAAAATTGAATAATTTATTATACTTGTGCCTAAATTGAAATTGATCCTCAAATAAAGAGACTCAACCGTGTTTTCGTTCCATGCTCATAAGTGTGGGGCTTAGTCCACCAATTAATTGGGATTAGGGGTTTTATTTTTTACTTTTTTCATAATCTGAAGGAAGAAATAAAATTTTTTTTAATGACAAGCTCCTGAAGAATGCAACTGAGAAAATAGTAAACAAATTGCCCTTATGAATGTTGTGTAAAGATTTAGTGTTGAATTCCTGTTAGTGGGTATCCTTTTTATATTTTCTTTTAAAGAATCTTTATTTGTATTCCCATTTTCTCTTTTATTGTGGTGTCAAAGTTGTTGAGTGCTCATGGAGCGTCTGGTTGTTGAAATCATTGTATATCGTTCATCGACATTAAATAAATAAATAAATATGACAACATGTTTTTATTTCTGTTTTTAGTTTCTGCCAATGATGACGATTTGCTGAGCGATACTGCCGAGAAGCCTGCCAGTCACATCCCGATCATTCTGACAAAACCGGACAAATTATATATAGTTATCGGAGGGAAAGTCCAGCTGGAATGCGCAACGGAAAAATTGGGCAAGTTAATAAGATTTAATTAAAAAAAATACCCAGTTGCCTCCCGTCCCCGGTCGAGGCAACGAGTCCATGAAAGTAAACCCCAATGATGGAATCTGATTACATCCTCCTTGAAAAAATAAATGTTCTCAATGTATTATTTTTTCAAATGCATGTACTATGTGTAATCAACGTTTGATTTTCTCTTCTTCAGAGCCATACAACCTGTTCTGGAAGAAGGGCACTGAAAGACTGACCGTGGGCGAGACCATAATGACCACGGATAAAAGGATTCAGCTGGAAGGAACTAACCTGGTCATTAGCAACCTTACGGAAAAAGATATTGGCGAATACACTTGCGAGATAGCCACCAACGATAAGACCGTATCCATCAAGCACGACCTTCTGTTTAAAAGTAATTTTTGGATATGAATCGGAGCCGCGAGAGTGACCTACGTGCATGCCATGAAACCAAAATCCGAGAAAGTGGCTAGGGCATTTACCCTTTGCTCTAGAAGCCCGTGCCACATCAATTCCCCCGTAGCATTGAAATAATTTGAAGCAAAAAGCTAGGTCAACGTTTGTGCCATCCTCTGGAACAGTGGTCTAACAAGTTTTGGCAGTACATCCACTAACATGAAAATGTACGTCATAGGTACAATCCTCTCATTTGGTAATTTGTCTCTCGTGCTTCTGATTTTGAAGACCACTGTTCTAGAGTATTTTTTTTCATGGAACATGCCTAAAATCGTTTATGCCCCAGTAATCTTATCCGTGGTAAAGGTCTCTGCAAGTTCAACTTTGAGAGACGCTGCAGTCCTTTTCCAAATCATTAACCCCAGCGCACATTCTTAAACCACACCGTTCGACGTTCACTAATTGCTTGTCTAATACAAAACAGCTTCACCTCGGATATATAAACCCGAAGCGAAGGAAGTGGATCTGGATGTGAACGAGGGTCAGAGAATCGAGCTCAGGTGCGACGCCACCGGAACTCCGCTTCCCACCATCTCGTGGAAAGTTGAAGAAGTAGGCCTCGACAGCTTTTGGAAACACTTGACGACAGTCATACAAGAAACTGTCCCGTTAGCATCCTCGTTGGGATAACGAAAGGAGAAATCTTGCACAGGAACTCCGATCCTTTCTCGTGTTTCTGATCTTATCCCAGGAGTTGGGTTGCGTTAAAGCGAAAACCATCCGTCCCTCACAGCCCTTCTTCTTTGTTAGTGGTCCAAATGGAAAGTATTTAGCCTGAGGTGCAGTTTACCTTAATGGATGTTAAAAATTTCCAGGTGGACTCCACTTAAGGCTAATAATAGCTTTCACGGGACAAATAGCAAAAAAGTTGTGGGGATACTTTAAAGAGATAATTCAAGAGTGCTGCAGAAAAAATGCAGCACTGTAAATCAAAAAGTCGCATATAGAACACATAAATTACACATTTTTAGCTCGCATTTTGTCACTAATATAGAGCATTCATTGTGTACTTTATGTAACCTAGTTCTCTAATCAGGTGATCTATGTGTTGCAATGCAGAGCACTTGGAGCATCACAAATATAGATTGTGTTTTGTGTACCTGTTGTGCTATAAATTCCCTGTTCTAGGATGCTGAAATATTGAAAATATGCAAACCAAGTAAATTACTGAAATATTCATGTCTTAAATCACTTTATTAACTTTTTCAAATAATTAAACATCAATGCATGTCAATTTCCATCTATTATGCAGTGTAAAAAAATTGAAAAATATCAAACTTCAAACCTTTTGCCCTTCATTTACAACAAACCCCTCTCAATCAGTTTGTCCATTCGACATGCCCTATCTCCAAGTTTATTATGACTGTGCTGTAAAACCAACTTTCCCAAAAGCGACATTGCTTGTCAATATCTGGCTGGATATTCCAGTTCAAGAACATAATAAGCACAAAGCAGCACTTTCAACGAGAAAAATATTAAAAGATTGGTTTCTAAATTTGTGGTGGTGTCGCCACATAGAGAAGCAGCAGAAATAATCCCATTTTCACTTACAAGACATGCAATGAATGGCGATGCCGATTCCTTTGAAATGCATTTCTTTTTAAATTCCACATCATTCTAAAATAAATAAGGAATCAAATAAATACCCTATTTTTTAGAATTAATTTACAGTACTGCATGACAATTGATTTTAATGTTTCACCTTAGCAATTTCAATTGCGGGACCAGATTTCTGAAAACCTCGGCCTTGTACTTTTTTCACTTTATTTTCCGTCCATTGCCAGAAAGCCAGTTGCGTAGCATTTTCCTGAATCAAACAAAACTTAATTGTAAACATTATCATGCATTCAAATTTACATTTTTCTTTAATTTCTGAGAAAATTTGTATTACAAGTAAATGAATTAGGTGGCATTGCCTAGATGATTTGCCTTGCTAAATAAAATAATACAATTTTTTAAAGAATTCTTAATTACAAAATTATACTATCCATTCCTACCCTCAATAAGTTTCCATTCTTAACATACCTTTTCATAAAGTAACTTGCATTTCCATATAATCCTTGTATACTTATAGTAAACTTAAATAATCCAAACAGTAGCAATTGAATACACTCATTGTGACACCTTATGACTTTTAAAGTTGACAAGACACATTCATTTTAGACGAATCCAAAAGTATGTTGTGCCATTTTTAGGGAAGAAGGGAAAAAGCATTTTAGGGGTATAAGTAAAAGCAAATATTGCAAGCGAATGTTTCTGTTTACTTAGTTTAAAAAAAGTGCGCTGCATGAAAGGAAAAATTGTGTTCTAATGCCTAAAATGCTCTCAAGACAAGTGATCTATTTACAAACTCACATGAAAATATTATTAGAGTACCACAGTTACACTTTTAATCTCGCTGCAGAGCATGACATGTAGCCTACAAGTGTATACTTCATGCTCTGTGGTGTTCTATATGCGACTTTTAGATTTACAGTGAGTGATTCAGCCTAAATCCCCCAATTCCTCAGAAACCGAGGTGTCCTGGAGCGAGAGAAAGAGAGGAAGATGTTATTTCTTCTTTCGATATTCCGTCGAAAGCTGATGTAGGACAGTGACGACACAATTGACAAACTCCCCGTGACTTTGACCCGTGTTGCCTGTGTTTTAGGATTTTAACTTGCCACCGACTACGACTGGGGTTATAGGGGAGCACGGAAGGACGTTAGAGTTCAAACGCATCCAACAGACAGACGCCAGTCAGTACGAGTGCTTGGCCAACAACGGCATGGAGGAAGGGGACAGGAGAGTCTTCCGGCTAAGGGTCCTGTGTAAGTGCGGCCGGGCGAGGCAGAGGCTCGTGTGGCGAATTCCAAACATAAGTTGGCTTTTCTCGTTGCCCGCATTTCAGACAAACCAAAAATAACCATCGAAAAGTTGTTGGTGCCATCCGGGGGAAGCACCACTATGGAACTGACGTGTGTGGTCAAAGCAGAGCCGCGAGCTCAGGTATATACGATTGCATGACCGGACCGATCACTTCCTCCTCCTCCTCATCCTTATGCGGGGGAACATCCATTGCAGTTGAGGTGCCAAAAATTAGGTACATAAAATCTTTTTGGAGCAAATCACAGTTATTAACAATTTGTCTGAAATCAAACCAGTTGAAAAGAGATATACATTACCTTCCCACTTTTGGATGTTCTTCCACAAACGATGATTCCTCGCATTGTTCTCGAACGGAGGTTGATCCGGGTGTAGTCACCGTGCATATTGGTCGTGCAAAGCCTTTGCAAGTACATCTAATCTCGGCAGCCACCGATGCATTCGTGACGGAGCTCCGGACAACTTCCGGCGACCGGAACGCGACTTAATGTAGAGGTAAAATAACGAGTGACGTTGTGTTTTTTTCGCACGAAATGACCCGCTAGGTCACGTGGGAACGCAATGGGGCGAGCATTACGTCGGGACGAGGGGACAACAAACGATTTCAGATCAAAGACGGATCGAATCAGCACTTTCTCACTCTCAGGATACATGACTTTCAAGACAAAGACTTTGGACGGTACTCTTGCATAGCTGCAAACACTTTGGGAAAGACGAGTGCAGTGACGGAATTAGAAGGTAAACGAACAAAAAATGGTCCATCCAAAAAAAAGCACCTTACGGACCTCTCAGTGAATGCCTCTCTTAACACCTGCCCGTTACTGTACTCTATCTTAGCCGAATGTTAGCGTATGTCTGCTTTCTGTCCAAACAGAAAGGGTGCCGTTTCTATGCATTGGCCCGATAGCGCCACAAAATGCTTAGATCAGAAAAATTAAAATAACATTGATTTGGTTTTCTATTCAAAAGATTTAACTTTCTAAATCATTCTTAGCCAACTGAATTCGTAGACTGAATTAGTTGACCAGCACTTGTACTGACCCGCATGACAGAAGATGCTTTTAGCACGGAATATATGCTGATGACTTCCTGCTTTTGGGATTGGCTGGAACGGCTTTAGTGACCGGAATGACTTTTTGCTAACTCAGGGGCAGATAACCGTCACTCGTAGACCTTTAACCCTGCCTGGACCCTTTCCATCCTTACGACTGTTTACTTTTTATTTCGCTCGAGCAAAGCTTCTTCCTTTTATAATTGTTTTTGACTCACTGACTATAAAGCGAGGGTGCTGCTATATTTATTTTTTTATTTATTTATTAAATTTGATCACACTCACGAAGAGTACGAGGGACTTATAAGTCCGTAAAATTATTGAAGGCAATATACGTGGGGATCAAGGCCAGCTTGTGCATGAAGGCTAAGTATGCAGAAGCACATCCAATGATCCAACTGCAGCACCCTCGATCAAACTGGGCCGCAGACCACTGACTGGCCGTTCTCTTTGCAAGGTGTCCCATCCCGCGTGACCTTCCGCAGTTCGCCCGACGGACACGAAGCCACCTTCTTCGACCTGCAGTTTGAGACGCAGTCGGCCAAGCAGGTTGTAGACTACAACCTTCTAATCCGCAAAGTGACGGTAGGACGGAATCCTCCCCCCGTAGAGAAATTTAGTCCCTTCCCTAGTGGACTTTTGTTTATTTCCGTGCTGCCGTATCTTTAGCCCAACGACAGCAACGCCAAGTGGGAAACGGTGGTGATTCCGGCTGCCGAGCAGACGCTACCACGCTACCTGCAGTCCTTTAACATTACGGGCCTGGCACCGGCCAGCGCTTACGAGGCGGAGGTGAGGGCCCGTAACAGTCACGGCCAGAGCGTGCCGAGCGAGCTCTTCAGGTTCACGACGCTCGGGGGTAAGGCGCAGCGATATGCCGTGCACGTAGGCTTCTTCTCCGGGCTTTTGCCAAAGGACCTCCGGGAGGGATATGGAGGCACAGCTGCTGCTGAACTGACCACCTTCCGTTCTCATTCTGTTTCCTTTCTTCCTACTAGGTTCTCAAAGGGATGACGCCTCCAAGGCTCCCGCGACGACGGAAATGAAAGAGAAGGAGAAAGGTCCGTCTCATTTGTTACTCTTGACGCCCAAATTTAATAAATTTTGATAATTGTGTCTAACGAAAGTATCGAAACCAACAGCAGATTGTTGCATTCTCTTAATCCCAGTTTTTTATTATTCGCAGAGATGAAGTCCGAACTGACGAACGGATCCCACGACAACGGCAATGGTGTCAGTCATCCTCAGCTGGACCAGCGTGCCAAGATGGCCGCCGTGATGACTGCGGTGATCCTCATCGCTTTTTTCTGATGATCAGTTATGAAATATCACGACGGTTGGTTTTCATAACAATGGCTGAGATATAAATTGGGGATTTTTTTTTGATGGACTGACAGACCGACGGACATCCTTGGCTTAATCGAACTCGCGGGCTGCCACACCTCTGGACCACGGGCAAAAACGAACTAAACGCCATTTTGTAAAATGAACTACACGGGTTGACGAGTGGCAGCTAACGAGACAACTGCTTAAAGCTTCAACAACGAGGATTCGTTTTTTTATTTAAGTTAAATGACTAAAATGTAAAGTACGGGGAATTGGGGAAGTTGTCGCTGAATCGAGCTACGGTTTTGGTAAACTTTGTTTCTGGATTTTTGTACCAACGATAACGTTTTCGACTCCTCGCTTCCTGATGGCAAAACCACCTTCAGCGCAATCTTAATGCTAAGCAGAAAACCGCACATTCTCATTTTCCCATGTCCAAATATCTTAAAAAAAATTGAGTGTACATATCAGGTTGTATAGTAAATTTTCTAAAAAAATATCGAGCATATTTTAAAAATGTAATAGTTCCTCAGTGTTCGGACAGTAATTATTACGACTAAGAACATTTCCGATATGCAAACTTGTAAGTAAAATCCCATGCACAGCAAGTTGCTTTGAGTTTTAACATGAATTTCAAGCGATTTTCAACCGGGCGGCGTTCTGTTTAGCCTGAAGTTTGTGAACCCTGCATGCACTATGCAAAAATATGAAAACGGGGAAATCAATAATTTAGATATCCAATTCTGAGGAATTAAGAGCTTTTTTGAGTAATTGTATCTGCCCGAGCATTTACACGCAACATATGTATTTTAAAAAAATCATAACAACAAATAAAACTTGTATGTTTAGTCAAGAAATCTTGATTTTGGATTAACTAACTGTCGATGACTTTGATATAAACAATCCGCGATGAAACATTGAACTGCTTATACCAGGATTGGATTTCTAAATTATCAACACGGATTGTATCGGATTCATTTTCCCTTTAACACCACCGCATCCTTCTTAAAACAACTTAACGCCCACAGTGCCTAATACCGCAGCAATGGAGCTAATCCCCCGTTAAACCTTAATCAGCGTTATAATTTATAATTGCCGAAATGACCAGCTCCCCTTTTTTAACACGTCGTTTTCACTCATTGATTTTCATTTCTAGTCTCCAACCGAAGATACATATAAAAAATACAGCGGATTGCGATTAATTGGTACACATGTGGACCAGAACATCTCGGTCTAATTAAACCGTTTGTCATTTATCCCGAATAAATGGTTATCCCGATTAACTATAGTGTCCCAACTAACCGCAATCTACCGTATTAACCCAGGTGTTTTGATTTTTCTCACTTTCAGGAGCAGCTTATTGAAATTACCCATTTTCAAATTGGAATTCAACCTCAGATAGATCCTATACCCACATGTGTTATTAAAATTAAGAAATATGAAAGAATACATAAATGCAACAATCTTTAGGTGTTCGCGGTTCAGGCTGATATTTGTGTATAAGTGTTAGATTTGTAGTTTATTTAAAAAAAAAAAAAAAAACTAATATACGATATAGCTTTTTGAAATTTTAACATTGAGGATATAGGAAGCGAAAATATATAAGAAAAACAAATTTCCCCTTCCCAAATTATTTCAATTAGTCTTTCTATAAAATAAACACAATGGATTTCGGTTAATTGGGACACATCGAGACGAGATCGCGTTGGATGGACTAAGCGGAGTTTCATCATTCGGCTTAATCCATATAGTAGTCACAGTTGGACATTTGCTGTGTCCCAAACTCAAACCAGTATCCCAAATAACCGAATTCCACGCGGCGACAATTCAGTTACAATTCAGCGCGCGATTATCGAGTGTATTGAATATTTCGAGGTAAATAATTAGCAGAAATCGAAAAGGTATTTGTTCATCACTAAATATTTATAAATACAGTTAGATAACGTTATATTCGTATTATTATTATTCACCTTAATTCGATGTCTAAGAAAAAAAACTATTTTGAAACGTCACGTTATATATTTTGCGTTAGTTTTTCTCGAAATGTAGAAAATATACGGCTAATGTTTTCATTTCAGGTTTTATCTTTCCATTTTTTCAAACCAAATCGCCTTAAATTATATTATTTTCATCGAAAATTGTGTACATTTTATTTTTGGAGAAAACGTTTTTTTTAGTGCTCACTCCGTAACGCTTTTTTGTTCGTTGAATTCAGGTTTTCGTAAAAATGTTGGAATTTATATCGTTTAGTGAAACTGCTTCTTTTGAAGAAATTAAAAAAAATGTGAAATTACTTAATCGACCATTCCGTATTCATTTGATTACAGCAAACTGCTAAAACTGCTAAATTAAACGTCCTTAAAGATCAGTCGTAGCGCGTGACTTTCTAACAATTGGTACTGAAATAGGATTTTTGGTGGGTTTTCGTCCTGGTTGATTATATTAACAGACCGTTAATTTGCATCCATTTATAAGGCAATGAAGAAATCACTTGAAATCAATAACATGATCGATGGTTGTCAATAATCAGGTGACAATGCTATATAAACTGGCAGATATCAAGTTTAGCTATATATGACTTACAGTTTGCTAATGTGTCGTCTATTTGGTCAGTTTTTTACTAAATCAGAATTCTTCATTGATGTCCTTAAATGGCCATCAAACTAAACAACATTGTTTTCGCTGATGAATAATGGACGATTTCAGCACTTTCGATGTTCAGAAATCGCGTTTAAAGCGAAAAACTTTGAGAATGTTGAATAATTAACAATAACGGACGGCCATCTTGATTGACTCTGAGGTTACCATGGTCACGAATATTCTCGTTCAATGGTTACTATGGCAACATATACTCTCGTTCCTAGGTTACCATGGCTACGAAGTCTCGTTCCGAGGTGGTGACATCTAGTGGAGGCTTTTCAAAACCCTCAATTTAAAAATTGAAAATAAAATGTCTTCAAACGTGACGTAAAATCTACTATATATTTCTAAAACAAATAAACTCGTTTAGTTAGAACATTAAGTAATATAATATCATTATTTTGGCAACTTGTCTACATCATACAAAATTCATCTTCCAACAATGAAAAAGCATATAGTCAGTGCAATACTGCAATTAAGTGACTTAATTACACCCAATCATACCCATTTAGTTTGAAATGATCGAAGGATATGCAATACGTATTATATAATATTATGCTGCCCATACAGGATCAATTCTTTACTGACGTGCTATATAATTGCATCAATCTCGGCTTATCATTCTAGGAGATGTCGTCTTCTTGACTTACACACAACCAATTTTAGAGTGCCATCATTCCAGAAAGTGATACAGGCGCTGTCCAGAACCTTAGGGTAGACTATTTTGGCCATATTTTTATGGGATTGGCTCAGGTGAAATAGAAATTGCATTTTTACTAAAGAAAAATTGCACTTTTAATGAAGAAAAATTGCGAAAACTTTGAGATCAAGTTGAGGCCGCGGGTTCGATCACCAGGAAATATCCTAATTTCGCAAATTCATACCTGTATCAATCTAGAATTGATGATGTATGGGCAGGTTTGAAAATTTCCCAACTGACATATGTTAATGGTAAAATACGTCTAAAATACTTCAATGAAAGGTCCTTTCCTTTATACTGACTGTGAGGCCGTGCGCTGGACGTAAGATGGGTTCGGCCACTACTTTAATCTCGGCCGGATTGTCGTGTGAAGTGATCTCGAAGTGTCGGAGGAAGTCAGCCAGAACCACCTTTTCTTCCGCCACTGCAAACTTTTGACCTAGAACCACCAATGAAAACGTTTTGTTTTAACTTTGACGCGGTATATAACTACAACGGTCAGTGGCAAATTTTAAAAAACTCTACCAAAGTTTCTCTAAATTTGTTGCAACTGTAACGGCCCGAGAAAGGATGCCGTGGAAAGAAGAAGGCAAGGGAAAAAACCAAATAACACACCTTTTAGATGTTTGGAGTCCCATCAAAAGGGGCATAGGTTCCCCCTGCCTTTTGACTCCAACAGGACTCAGTGTTGGTATATAAAGGGTTGAGCTACCAGGCTGGACCCCCTAACAACCAATCAGAGAGCCAGGTTACATCATTTTGGTGATTCCCCCAAATGATGTCAGAATAACTTAAGACACTATGACACGTGAGGAGATGACAAATCCAACATTTTTCTCCATATATGGAAGTCCAGAAGTCTGGGTGGAGTTTGTTAAAGCCACAGGAGACATGGGTTCGGGGACCCAGAAAAAGCTGGCCCCTGTACAAAAAGCACCCACACTAGGTGATCATAAAGGCATCAGGGCAAAATAAACACCTGTATAGGAAGCCCTTGATACCAGGAACCTGGAAGAGGTTTAAAGAAGCCCTGATGACCTGGGGCTCCAATGGAAGAAAGCATCTAAAAACTCCCGACTCCCCCTAAAAATGAATTTATAATTAGTCAGAAGAAGGAACAAACAGGAAATGGACACCTATGCAACTCTGACTAAGAACCAAACCCAAGAATTCCCACAATGCAATGGGCCATTCAACCATATAAAGGGCCAAGAGTTTTAGCCAAAAGGGCAGTTGACTCCAGGAGTCAGTGGTGCGCATCAAACAGGACCAAAGGAATCAACAAGACCTATGACAAAGGAGTTCGGTACCCTTGAGTTTTTGCCCGATTGGACCTACGAATCAACTGTGGTAAGCATGTTTTTTGGTATGCCCTTAGAATAGGGTTATGGTGAGGGAATTGTGTATGCAGTTAGCTATGTTAGGCTTACCCTCCACAGTAGTTCTAAGGCAAGTTGTTGTATTCTTAGTATAGTTATTAGAGGCCCTGGGTCAAAGGACCCCAACCAAGCTGTATGTGACTGATATGTACCAAGCAAGAATAAGAACACTGGTTAATTGCCAAGATCTGTCTCCTCTGTTTGTCCACACCACACGGACACCCCTCTTTTCTTACCTCCAAAGTAAACGGGAACAGAAACCCCTAGCGCTTATAAGGATTGAAGCCCGGGTCACACTACCCTTGCTGTTCCCCATATCCCACATTGAATGTTACACAGCCACCCCTAACTGGAGGTAACCTTTTGCAATAAAAGAGGGAGTGGGTAACAGGTATTTTAATTTAAATATCTGAAAATAACCTTTGAAAATGGTTCATTTATGGGTTGATTTTTGGGAAACTCAACACTGTTTGGGTGTGTAGGGTGCCCCTTAAACACAAATGTATTACCTATGCAGTTTCTAGGTCCTCCCGAAAATGGGACATATGCGAAAGGATGACGACCCACAGCAGCATCGCCCAGAAAACGTTCGGGGTCAAAGGTTTCGGGATTGGGGAACACCGTTGGGTCACGGTGGGCAAAATATGCTCCTACGAACACCTGGTTGTAAATTTAAAAAAAATAACACGGGTAATTAATATATATTAAGCATAAAAACTTGAAATCTTAAATTGATTCATAAAAATAGATTTCCTTACCGTTGTTTCTGCGGGAATCAAGTGACCGTCTGAAATTGAAATTATCGTATTTTTAGAAAACGATGTAGGAAAAACAATACAACTTTTTGGGTACAAGATGGCGACTGAGGAGGCGTATAGTCTATTCTCCTTGGCAGCCGAATCTTAGATCAAAAACAGGAACATTTTCATCTTACCAATTATGGCATCCTCCTTTAATTTCCGTCCGTACATCTGAAAACCAAAAAATAAATGTGACGAAGATATGCTAATGATCTACTAAAAATAATGTTAAACACATGCAAAAATAGCATTCATTTACCGGTACGCTGGGATAGATCCTTAATGATTCCTGGAATTAAATAGAAAATGAAGTAATTAGAAAGAATGATTTTTAAAAGATCTATTGAACATTTCATCAATATTTTAATGTCCAATTCTCCTACATTTAAGTAAGCCAACCCCCACATCAGCAATTTAAATCCCTCAGGATGATTGGGTAATTTTTCCTCGTATATTCATTTCTATAGAAGTGGAGTTATACGTTAAACTTTACCTTCATCGTGGCTTCTAAGTATTTCAGTTTACTTAAATCTGCAGTAGTTATTGGTTTATCTGAATCACTGCCTACAAATTTAGGATATAATTTGTCTATTAGTACATTTGAAATTCAAAAGTCAATGTATATGTCTTGTCTGCAATCGATTGTCTATAATCGGTTATAACGAAGTTTCGTCAAAAGTTCATATTGTATACAATTTCGTCGCAACCGATTTTAATCGTGTCACGTTAAATTAATGCTATTAAATATACAAAATAATGTTTGACTTCCTACATAAATCTAGCTTAATATTAATATTTTGTTAGTATTAATGTACCTAAAACCCGGTCCAATTCTTCTTGTACTTTTCGTTGAATTTCTGGATGTCGTCCTAACAGATATAAGGTCCAACTGATTCCTGCCGCGGTTGTATCGTGACCCTTGAGAAAAGCAATTAACGAACGACATTTAATATTATGGCCCAAATTAGTACAAAAAATGTATCGGTGAAATGTAACTCACTTCGAACATAAAAGTATCCACCTGAAACAGAAAAAAGTACTTCATTATAAACATTCTTGAGAATTCATCCCTTTCATCCTGACTTTTTAATTTTATTTAAATAATTTTTTTATTGGATATTTGTTTTTATATAGATGAAAGGATGTACCAAGTAAATTTTTATAAAAATCTACTAATTATTAAGAAAATTACTGACTGGTCGAAATTTCAACCACCAGGGCATAAGGCCATAAATGAAATTTTGAAAAAAAAATATTTTTTAACACTTTTATACATTAAACCTAAGAAATAACAATCAATTATACACAAAAAACATGTTATCACATACTTGCGGTTCCTAAATAATATATTTAAAGCAATTTTAAATAGCAAAAGTAGTCCGAACATCAAAAAGTGTCTACGCACACTTTCCACAGTAAATAACAGTCTGTGAAGTTCGTCCAGGTTTCTGGTACTGCCTGATACCAGTAGTGTACAACATTAGCAAGTGCCTAAAGCCATTAAACCTTATATCTTTACCAGCTGGAATG
>JAQGBW010003597.1:0-15889 GCA_034698625.1 Julus scanicus | reverse complement strand
CAGAATTCCACATGATTTTCTGCAGAATTTTTTCTGCAGAATGTGCAGAATTCTGCAGAAACTTTTTCATATGGGTATGGCATCAAATCTTGGAGGCATAGGAGGCAAAGAAACTGGAGTCTTGTCTGCAGTGTTTATAGACTTACACCATTGACACTGTGTGCTCTGTAGAGCATATGTTCATGCTTGTTGCCTGATGTGCTAAGATGCCCTGCTTCAGGTGCATCATGCTCCCTGGCACCATTAGCTAGGGAGTATCCTCAATTGGTAAAGGTTCGACCTGCAGTGTCACTGGGATCATCCTCAGCTTCTATAGCTCAGATGATGTGATTGCACTGCTGGTCTAAGAGTTGCATTTCGCAAGACTCTTAAGCCATGATTGGCTGTTTATTGACCCAAAATGGTGAATCAGTACCACAGGATCTGATTGTCCTTAGGTACAAGATGTCAAGTCTGCTAAATTGTTTAGGTCTCCAGGGATGCATTGTACATCAAACACATACTGCTGGATCTTTATGATCCAGCGAGCTACTCTGCTCTTGGGTTCCTTAGTTTTGATTATCTGTCTTAGTGGTCAGTATGAACGATGAAGGTCAACCCATCCACATAACTACAGAACTTCTGAACTGCCCAGATTACTGCTAGAGCTTCTTTCTCAGTTAGAGAGTAATTCGTTTGAGCTAAATTAAAGGACTTGGAGGCATATTTTACCACTAGAAAGTCTTCTCCTATTACCTTGTCCGAGTTCTGCTCACATGGATTCATTGATTGCGTCTGTATAGAGGTGGAAACTTATCGAAGTCAGGCTGAGCCAGGATTGGGGCTGTACAGAGATGGTGTTTCAGTTTGTCTACCACCTGATTGCAGGCGTCTGTAAAGACAAATGGTTCATCCTTTTCAAGCAATTTATGCAAAGGAGTTGCAATAGTTGATAAGTCTGGTATGAACTTACCAAACCACTCGCATGAGGAAAGCAAGGATTTGAGTTGCTTGGTATTTTTCAGGTAGTTCATATTGAAGATGGCCACTACTTTACCTGGATTAGGACTTATTCATAGGCTGCACAAGATGTGTCCTAGGAAGAGAAGTTCCTTTATGAGCAGACTGCATTTTCTTCTCTTAAATCCAAAGTTCCTTTTGCCAAGCTTGTTGAAAATTTCGTCTAAGTCTTGAACAATGTTCTTTAACAGTATCACTACCGACATAAAGATCGTCTTGGTAGGCTAAGACTGGCATATTAGTGATCGTCCAGATTATTTCATCTACAACCCATTGGCAGTGGGTTGCAGTTTCCAGTTCCCATTGGTATTCTTGTATAATACGTGCCGAATGGTGTGATAGTTGAAAACAACTGTTGGCCATCCTTTTGGATAGGAATTTGCCGGTAGCAGTTGGTGAGATGGAGGAACGGCATGTATGGCTTGATGTTGATTTCTGCTATAGGATCATTTATCTTAGGCAGTGGATATCTGTTTGGTATGGTTACTGCATTGAGTGCACGAAGTCTGTGACCATACGATATTCATTGGAATTTTCAGGTTTGGGTACCAGCATATGATGGTGCTGCCCATGTAGAAGAAGAGGGTATCATATATCCCTTCTTTTTGAGGTCATTAGCCTTCTCCTGAAGAATCTTTTTCTTCATTAGTGATGCCGTAAAGGCCCTGACTACTGATGGTTTTGCATCAGGTTTTACGTCAATCTTTTGTAGAGGGATGTCTGCAGCTTTTTCAGGTTCTTCAAAGATTCCTTGATGACTTTTCAGGAGTATGTTAACTATATCTTAATCTTGTGCAGAGAGATGTGGAGCTTAATCACTATGAAGAGAGGTTTTGCAAGGTTTCAGACACACTCATGTGGTTTACCTGTGAAATTTCGCTAAAGACTTTCAAGCTGGGCCCTATTCCACAAAAGCATGGTCTTGTACTTGTAAGGATATGGAGTGATACTTGTAAAAAAGTACAAGTTATTGTGTTTCACAGATAATATTTGTACAATTGTAATATGTTAGACCATACCTTACAAGTTTCAAGCAAATCTTGTCAGTTTACAAGTGTTCTGTTCTACAAAGGTATTGCTATTAGCAAATTGCTCATAACTTGTAGTAAATTTGTTATAGGTAAATACAGACGATTCCGCTTAATTAGGCCACCGGTTAATTGGGGCAGCCACTTATTTAGGCCAAATCTCAAAGAACAGAAACAAACTTAAGGAACCAACAGTAAATTTACATGTTTAATTTGGACAACATTTTGCTTAATTGGGTCATTAAATTTAAGATCACAGTACATATTCTGTTATTCTGTAAATTTTCTGTTTGAAAACTTTTGCAAAATCAGTTTATAGGATTTTTTTTTCAAGACACGTTCACAGTAGAGGCTTTTAAATTGTTTTTGATTTAGGTTTTAGTTTTACTAAGTTTAATTGTTGTCACTTCCCGTAAAACGCCGGTGCATTGTAAAATTCACTTATATTATTGCATAGCAGAATTTCATTAAAATTGCCGAATAAAAATATATACAAATCTTTATAAAGTGAATAAAAAAACTGATTCAACATTGGGAAAAAACTAAAATTTGAACATTATATACAGAATTCATTTTCAAAATATGTGTAAATAATTCATGTATATATTCAAGTTTCAGTGAACTTTTGTCCATTTGCTGTACACTGTAAACATGTTGTATAATGCGATTAATTTATAGGCTTAAATTGTATGGCTAAATGTTACTTCAACGTGAATCAAAATGTATGTATGCCATCACTCACTTATGTGGAATTCGCTTAATTGGGGCAGCCGCTTAATTGGGCCAAAATGCCTAAGTCCCGATGTGTCCTAATTAAGCGGAATCGTCTGTAATTACTTTTAAATTAAGTATTAGAAAGCAATTTGAATAGGGATAAATTATTTTTAACTGAATAAACATGTGCTCCAGTACAGTGAAGATCACTTTATCTGTTTTTGACAAATTGCTGCTAAATTTAACAAAAATTTTGCCCTTTCCAGCTTGAATAGCACTGAGAAGTAGCATTTTATTTTCTCAAGATGCCATTTTCTTTTCACCTTAGACTTGTACTTTTGTAACATCACTTGTACACATTTACCAATAATTTACAAGTTGCTAAGATTAGTGATGAAATGCCATACTACAAATCCATAATTTATAACTCCATATACTTGTAACTTGTACACTAATACTTGTACATTTTTGTTAAATAGGGCCCTGGTCTTCAGAAGAACCTTTTCGATCTTGTGCACTAGGTCCATAGGGGCTTAAGCCTCTATGCTTTAGATGATAGGGTTCTTTAACTGCCATTGAATTCCTCCACAGTCAATTAACATTTAAGCCTGTCTTAGGAAATCCATCCCGAGAATGTTGATCAATTGATCTTATGAGGGGATATTTGTGATTTCCTGACGGAAGTTTTGACCTAGCACAAATTCGACCATGGTGAGTAAAGCTTTGTACTTATTCTTCACTTGGTTTGATCAAATGGTTAGATCAAATGGTACTTAATTAATGGTTCACACCTGCCAAGCTAGTTTGCATAGACCAATAAGTCTCCTGATTGCAAGGTGGTGCCAACATTTGTGTTAAGCTGTAGTCACACTAATAGAACAACTTGGTTGTTATTTAAAAACCTATTTTCCCACTTTTTTAGACAATTGAGTATGTTAGTACATTTACTGCCACAGATCCTGCAATTTGTTTAAGGTTCTGGTGTAAGGTTCATGGCTGCTACCACTAGAGCTTCACTAGTGAAGTGTTCTGCAAAACCGCAGTATTTGGTTTAGGTGCTGCTGTTTGGGCAGGCTGTGGATTTCAACTTGGGCTTCCTCTTTGATAACGGTTTGAGCTATTATGTCTGAACTTTATTAGAAACAGATGTCTACTTTGCGACTGTCTACTTTGTGAATGTCTACTTTAAGACTGGCTAGTGTTACTAGTTCTATGGTAACTATGACTCGGTTTAGAATGACTACACCTAACCAGTTCATCAGTTGGTGGATTTGCTGGTTGGCCAGTATTTGGCTTGCTAAGTTCATTTTTGGTTGGCGGTTGGCATTGTTGCACAGACAGAAGCATGTTTTCTTGTTTAATGCTGACTTTGTAATACTCAGGCCAGTTTATGGGGAATTAATTGATGATTGGTACCAAATCACTGATTGATTCTCCAAGTGACATATGCCCAGACATTGTTAGTCACTAAGGTGCCCACAAAAAAGGAAGTGCAGTTGCCCATGTTAGGAGGAACACAGCATCAGCAGTTTGCGCCCACTGAATGCTAAGTGTTCCCACAATATACTGATAAAACACCAGGAGACGTACCCCACTGGGAGGAACAACTTTAACCTAGAGACTAAATGACAGATACAGAGTGAACCCAAAATCATCTGCTCGTGAAAATTGGCTATGAGGAAGATGATAGCTCTGGGGATATTCTGGACAACGTCATGGGGGATAACACATTAGGGATTGTCCAGAAATTAGATGAAAAGTTATTAGCTCCTAAGAAACCCGAGGATGAGGCATCAATGATTCAGGTTATGATGAAGGAACATCCCCCACCTAAGTTGTCTAAGCATTCCTGCCAGCCGAGGATAAAGTTTTAAGGACAAGGTGATTTTGTGCCCATTTGCAGAACATTCAGTAATGTGCCTGTTAGCCATAACTCTTTGTTTGAAGGCTAAAAGCAGTTAGCATGATAAAGCATTCCTCACTGACACTTTCCGGCACAGGCCCGTCATCTTAAGATCCGAGTTGTTGTGGCCAAATATGGTCTCGGTGAAAGCTGATTTGAGGCATGGTATGTAGGAAAAGGAACAGAATATAAGGAGTGACAACTCCAGCAATGAGGCAGATTTGGAGCAGAGTTGGAGAGACAGAGTCAGAGGGAAAGTGGAAGCAAATTCGGAGGAAGCCAAGGATTCCACAGCCCAGAGTGGGGCAGTAAAATGCCAAGTCTCCAGTAAAAGTGCTAAGTGCACGAGCCATCACTGGGAGCAGCAGTGGGATCAGGCCGAGGCCTGTGGGTTAAAGTGCCAGAGGAAATCCTTACTTGAGGTATCACCAGGACCACCGTGCCGTGCTAGGATGTTTTGGACGTGCTAGGATGTTTGGAAAAAACTGCTTGCGATCAACTCAAGCTTGCCCTTACAACACCTTCACTGCTAGCCTATTTTTGTCAAAGTGCCCCTACATTTGTTGAACCTGACTCTTCATAATCTGGACTGGGGGTGTGCCTCAGCCAACTGCACTACCAAACAAAGCATATCATTGAATATGCCAGCCGGGGCCTGAAAGCATCGGAGGCGAAATACCACAGCAATGAACTTGAGGTTGTGGCAATCTACTGGGAAATCACTGACAAGTTCCATTTGTACCTTGTTGGTCATTTCTTCATGCTGACAATGGACAACTTTACCACTGCATATGTTGTCGACAAGGCGAAACTTAATTGAAAATTTGCATGCTATGCCATTGATCTCGCCGCTGATTTTCTCTCTCACTATCCGTTGCCAGTGTCATACGGTCGTCACCTCACCTGATTCACGTTTACAACTAGCGCAAAATAATGACAGTTTATGAACACATGTTAAAGCTAAATGACAAGTTGTGCCGAACATTCTACATCTTTGCTAAATATATGCTTCTTATGCAATTGATAATCGTTCAACCATTCACAGGGCCACAGTACGACATATTGTTATCCCATACACCCTCTGCACATCTGGCTTCAAGCTTTGCAACGATGATTCAGGACACTTCGATGTCAACAAAACTCTTGACAGAATCCTCGCTCGCTATTGAAGGTCTTTCGTTCATTAGGACACTTAACTTTATCTTCGTGGATGCTACACATGCCAGCAGGCTAACCGATTTACAACATCTGTGTATGGCATGTTAGGGGATAAGCTTATGCCCAACACACCATTCAAAGTTTTATCAGCCGATAGTCTGAAGCTGCCTACTACCACATCCGACAATCAGTACTTGGTAGTCAACATTTGCCATGAAACCCGTTATATTATCGCCATGCCATCTACAAACCCTGCCACCAACAATGTCATTTGTTCATAAGAAAATTATATTATTTTTCGCTTTGGACTTCCATTGGTCTACATTTTGGATAACGATTCAATTAACGCATTATCACCGTAGTTTGACCTTAAGAAAGTGGAACTCTGATAAGCTTGGGCGTAGTCAATAATATCTCTTTTTCCTTATCCATTACGCTTCTTGAGTTAAGGTACGTAAACTCATCTGACTCACGATAAGCAGTCACCTCAAAATTGGTGCACAACAGCGTGGCATGTTCACCCGACACACCAAGATCCAAAGATTCTTGAACTCAACACTACGGTGAAATACTACCAATTATTCTCAAAAAGTTATTGGCACCCAAACAGCTTGGCACGTACTCCTAACAACTCCAAGACAGTCTTTAGCTTTAACGCAGCGGCTCTAAAATCAATTATTCTCATAAATTCATTACTAATGCTCAATAGCGCGGCTCGAACATCAGTTATTTCAAACTAAAGATCCCATAATTAGCATCTAACTGTGTAAAAATCCACCAACCAAGGTTTGAAAACCCCGAAATCATAGGCACGTTGCATTATAATTGGTGCTCAATAGTGTGGCACGTACACCCTACGACTAAAAGAGGAAATCTCGAGCTTTGAAATTCTAAAACCAATTGGCACTAGTAGCGAAGAACGTATACCAATTTCAGGAGATCATAATTAATGCTAAAATTGATCTCCAAGCAAGTAAGAAACTGATACCCTGAACCCAAATAGTACACCTTGCGCTCAAGCATACATTTGCTATGATTTCAATAACTGAATCAATTCCGCAAAGAGTAAGAATAAGTGCAAAGTATGAAAAGTAATAACTCCTACAGCAGCAAAGAAGACACCTGTAGTGACAAACATTGGAATCACTAGGAACTCAAGTAAAGAGACTAGTGAAATAATTACCAAACTTCTAAGTGACTCCTCACGCTACCTTTCCTGGTATGCTGGTCAGATCGGGGCAACCGCGAAAGTCACATTCCACACATCGTGCACCGGCCGACCCTGTCTTAGGGCATCATTCCGGCCCCTTTGCCCCTGACCTCGTGGGTCATTACAGCCATAAAGCAGGAAAGCATGCTCATGTCTGTGAAACAATAGCAAATTGCCAGGAAAAATGATTGACAGAACATAGGCTGACCAACAATTCCACAATCGAGTGGTCAAAACAATCGCAAAATATTCCGCCTTAGTAGTAGTGATTACTGGAATCAAAATAGCAGCCAGTATCAAGGCAGATACCAAGGTTCGAATACAAACTTACAACAAGGTTCTTGTAATACTCAAAGACATAATAGCTTGAACAGTTACCAAAAGACTCTGGATTTCAAGTGGATCCAAGTGAAAATCCCAGCCTGCACAAACTGCACCTAAACCGAAAACCACAATTACGCAGAACACTATATACTGCAATCAAGCAGAATCAGAGTCAGTACATGAAACTAGATGATCCAAAGGCCATAGCAGCCATAAACCTCAATTCAGAGCCTTTAGTAAACAGTAGGAACCACCCTAAATTGTCAAAAAGTGTGTGGAAATAGGTTTGTTAACAACAACCTAGTTGTAGTTCCAGTTAGACATCAGATGAATGCAGCTATTGCCACCACCTTTCATATAGGAGATCTGCTTGTCTATGCAGACTGTAGACTGGCTGGTGTGTAACATCAAGTATACTTGATCCTGGTGGCTGGAGCTAACATATCTCTGGGAAAAAAACAACTCTTAAAACAATTACAGAGTCAAAAACATAAAATGATTCCTGTCAAAAGAAATGAAAAAATTAGCAGGCCAAGCAAAAAATGAGCTTGATGCTCTAATAGCAACAGTTGAGATTGTACTTGAAGGATAACCTTCAGTCAGGAAATAATCCTTATCCCTTCGTATCATCAGTCGATTTATATACTTGGGATGGACTTCCTGAGACTAGTAGAAATCTTGATTGACTGCAAAGGAATCCAATATAGCAAGTAAAGATCTATTTCATTCAACTCATACTCCAAGGAACCTATTGACCTGGTGGGCAAGATTAAGAAAGTTTTTCATAACATCAGATTAGTGTCTCCTGAAGTTGATTCTTACATGTATATCACATGTATGTGCCTGATAGGTTGCAAAATCTCACTCTTTGGTGTAATGAAGCTACCCATCTCTCTACAGAGGGCAGATATGAAGTCAACAGACTACTAGAAACTCATCAAGGGATTTTTGAAGAGCAATCTGAAGCCGGAGACAACCCACCTCAGAAGATCGAAGTGAAGTTCAACGTGACTCCATCAGCAGTTTGAGTATACACTGTGTCTCCAATGAGAAAGAAGATTTTTAACGAAAAGGTCAACAACCTTATAGAGAAAGTATACATGATACTCGCCTATTCCCCTTGGGCAACATTATCATTATCGGTACCCAAGCCTAGAAATTACAGTGAATATCGTATGGTCATAGACTTCCCTTCGCTAAATGCAGTCACCATACAACACAAATATCCACTGCTCAAGGTCAACGATTTTATGGCAGAAATTAAGATCAAGCCGTACATGTCGTCCTTTGATCCAACTAACTGCTACTGGCAAATTTCCATTCATAAGGATTGCCAACATTTGTTTGAGACCATACACTATTCGGCATGTATAGTTATATGAGAATAATATTGGGAGCTCAAAACTCTGCAGCACACTGTCAGCGAGTTGTAAATGAAATTAGCAATGAAATAACTAACATCCTTGTTTAAGCCTACCAAGACGATCTCTTCTTTGGTAGTGACACTGTCGATAAATACCTAGTTGAATTTGACAGTCCTTCATAAAAGTTTGGTTACAGGAATTTTAGATTCAAAAAAGAAAAATGAAAACTGTTTACGGATAGACTTCCCTTCCTAGAACACATTCTATGCAGTCAATGAATAAGTCCAAATCCTTAAAAGGTAGCTGCCATAGCAAACATGGAGCACAATAAAACATAGCAACTCAAATTCTTCCTTATCTCATGCAAATGGTTTGATATGGTCAAACAAGACTTATCTATTATAGCCATTCCTTTGCAAAAACTGTGTAGAATTTATCTTCTCTGATGCCTGCAAGCAGGCAGAAGACAAATTAAAGCATCACCTGTGTACAGCCTTATCTTGGCTCAACCTGACTTTGACTAGTTTTACCCTCTATACGAATGCCAGCAATGACGCCGTGGGTGCAGTACTTGGACAAGGTGACAATGATGACTTCAGAGTGGTGGAATGCGCCTGCAAGTCATTTAACTCCACTAAAATGAACTATTCTCCAACTGAGAAGAAAGTCCTAGCTTTAAGCTGGACAGTTTAAGTTTCGAAGTTTTGTTGATGGGTTGACCTTCGTCATTCATAAGACCATGCTCCCCTAAGACAAATCATCAAAAGAAAAAAACCTAGGAGCAAAGTAGCTTGCTGGATACCTCCACGATTCGACACAGTAGCTGTTGATCTTATCGGTCCTTATGCAGTCACCAGCACTGGAAGCAAATATATCTTCTCAGCGTGTGACATTGCTACTTGATGGGTCGTACTCTTCTCCATCTGTGATGCAAAGCCGAGACATTAGCTTGGACATTTATCAAAGATGGGTGTCTTCATTTTAAGATGCAGAAATTTTTCAGATGTGACAATGATCCCCAGTTTGTTTCACTTGTCCTTAAAAAAACAGCTAACGCGATGGGTTTCAAGCTGCAGAACATTGCACAATATCATCCCCAAGCTAATCCTGTGAAAAGAACACAGACATTCAAGACAAACTTTCCATAGCCGTGGAAAACAAACATAGCAAATGGGATGAGAATCTTGCTACTGTAAGATAAGCTATCAACTCAAGCCGAACTCTGTGACCGGAGAAACTGCCTTCTTCCAAACATTCCTTTACAAAACTCCTTTACAACTCCTACCTTTGAGCTATCACCCCAGACTTTCAAGTCGGAGATTAAGTGTGCCTTACTTCTAAGACCTTTTGTAGACAAGTGTTTTACATCTAAGTTAACCCAAAAAAGAGAATCAGATTAACACAATCCACAAAATCATCTCATCACTACTTATGAAGTGTGGGATTACTTGTGTTCAAACACCCTTGGAATTTATAATGCATAAGGCTTCACAATGGCTGAAGATGAGGACAAAACATCTCCCATTCTTCGTACCTAGTCTCAAGGAAGGCCGAAGAAAAATCTGGACCTTATTTCTAGGCAACCAAGTTGCCCAGTACGTAATACTTATACTACTCTTAATTAAAAGTCCGAAGCATCCTAAAGAAACTCCGTGAAAACCAGTACGAACCTTGTAACCCATACTAAATCAGGTCCACAAAATCCACAAAATCATCTTATCTTTACTTATGAAGTGTAAGATTACTTGTGTTAAAAAACCCTTGGAATTTATAATGCATGAGGCTTCACAATGGCTGAAGATGAGGACAAAACATCCCTCATTCTTCCTACCTAGTCTCGAGGAAGGCCGAAGAAAAATCTGGACATTATTTCTAGGCAACCAAGTTGCCCAGTACGTAATACTTATACTACTCTTAATTAAAAGTCCGAAGCATCCCAAAGAAACTCTGTGAAAACCAGTACGAACCTTGTAACCCATACTAAATCAGGTCGAGCTACAATGCCATCTGATCAATTTAACATCATCATCGTTCAAGATGTGTTGAACGAAATTGGATTGTTAATCGACAAATATGGGCCTGATCTCATCAACATGTGGGGCAATATACAGAGGCATATGCCTACCATCAACATGTGGGGCAATATACAGAGGCATATGCCCACCAACAAAAACATCTCTGATCAAGCTAAAAGAGATTACGTCCAGAGATATCTCACTATCTCTCACATCAGAGATGTGAAAAAACTGGATATTACAAAATTTGCAGAGCATTAAATTACTTTCTAGAAAAATGCTGGGATCTCAGTGCGTTCACTGGTTTTTTCTTTAAGAGAAATTCCTTATGAACGATGCCTTCTACGTCGAAAACATTATGAGCATGGTCTTCACTCTCGTTTCTGAAAGCAAAAAAAGCGTCACATACACGCGGAGATGTCATCCACAGACAAGAAAAAAGTGGCCTATCGATATTCAGGGGAGCTCACAAACCAGATTGGATCATCCTGGTCCGTTTATATTGCGTCAGTACTTCATGGAACCCCATCTATATTATGATGAGGATCCCGCAAAATGAAGCAATATCACGCAAAAGTTGCTAGCTTGAAAGCGAAGATTATTTCTTAAACCTCTGTCCACCCCAAGGAAAGAGACCGCGAATATACGGGCATGGAAGGTCTTAACGTTTACCCGACTTGCAAACGGTAAGGAATGCTGCCATTACCGCTGCCATGCAGATAGATACGAATTGTGCATCACACACTGCGATGGAGCATATAGATCCCACCACCTAGAATGATCAACACAACCCTGATAAAACCAATATGTCTCATTACGGACCTCAATATGGTCATGCTTAAACGAGTAACAGACCCGGACTGTACTTTTAAGAAGACCGCCAAAATTGCCACAAAATTTTAGTATTTTTATTTTTACTTTTGCATCATTTCATAATTTTACAATTGTTGTAGGGCACACTTTAGCTATAATGTTTCTCAACAAAGCGTCTTGAACCATTGGGGAAAGTATAAAGCATTATCTGTTGTTTTATGTGTAAATCACCGTTCGTGATGGTGGTTGGTCATGCCCTCTTGACACTTGTTTGAGGGCCGCCACCCTGTGTGTCTGCGTGGGTGGGAACCCCTAAGGACACGGGGCATTTTACCATCAGGTAAATGCGGTGTCACCTATACAGGGGCTATAGGAAAGTGCATCAAATTCAAAAGGTGTTTGAATTTAGGGCCACCCAACACAGCAGCAACTAGCTGATGCGCCCTAGCTTGGGATCCTACTGACGTCAGCAGGCGGCCTCATTCAAAAATGCCAGAGGGCCATGATCGACCCCTTTTTTGCTAAAAATAGTGTAGGCCCTTTTCTTTTTGTCAATTCTTTAAATCCTTCTTCTCTGAACTACTGCCAAGGGTGGCAATGGTTTCTTTTTGGTTTCTCTACAAAAGTGGGTTTTTGTAGTATTTGAGAAAACAAGGGAAAATCTCATCAACTTGAATTGTGAGTATTTATTTTGTAATTTTAGTTTCATGGTGTTGAAACATTTACATTGTGAAGTTTTTCTCTTGAATGACTGTACTTTGGGTGAAAGGGTTTACCCATTGTACTCGGCCATTTGGTCTAAATAAAACAAAGGGTCTGCCACATGGCTTGTATGTCTTTACTTTCTTCACTTTAGGTTTTTTCGTTACTCCCACTATGGGAAGTGAGGCAAAAAGCCATATTGTTTTGTTAGGACTTTATTTTCAGAATATTTGGATTTCAGATAAGTTGAAAGTTCTTCTGACCCCCAGGTCTTAAGTTCCATGGGTCCGGGTCACTTAAGGTAAGTGCTTTTTCCCTGAGCCGAGGCTTGGTAAGCCAAGGTCGTTTTTATAGTGTTAGCACCATACGGGGGTCGCCCCTTTGGTTTGTTTAAGGAGCGCCACTTACCCTCTCGGTAATAGTGGATTGGCAATTCACCTCCTAGGAGTGTATGTTTTGTTTAGTCAAATGTTGGGAGTGAGAGTGCGGAACCTCGAACTCCTAACTACCGTTTAATTCGCGTTAAATCGGTGTTTTTGCGCGAAGCCCTGGCCCGGGTTTATTAATAAGAGGGTTAAGTGTCCATCAGGTTGGGTCTTAAGAAATTTTTGTTTGTGCAAACTCCAGATTTGCTTTAATTGCTCTGCAAGAAAGCGCTGTTGAGGTGGTTGTAATTACCAAATTACAACATTATCCACTTCGAACTTCTTATTTCAATACTAGAAAACCACTAGCACTAACCTTTGTTCGAATTTAACTTAACCCACAGACTAAGCCCTACTTGAGGCGCTGAGTTATTTTCATTCTAGTGTGATGCAGATATGGAAATTCATATCTGCCCCAATAGTTTGAACCATGAGTAGGTCCTAACCTATTCTGGTTCCAAGGCAACCTTTCAAGTAATTATCAAATTCCTAACTAAAGCACATTAGGAATATCTGGAAGCAAAATAAGTAGCACTTAGCCTATTCTTTCGCAATGACCTCTAGTTAATAAAGGTCCTTTTCTGTCAATTGCGATTCTGGGAATCATATATAAGGTCTTTCCAAATCGATGTAAAATCAGAGAGAGCTAATTTGATCTTTTAGGCAGCCAGCGCATTCGCTCCTGTCTGTATCTTGTAAATGTCATTGGCCATTGTATGAATAAAAGACTAAATTATTCCAGTAAAACGACATAGAATCGTTTACTTTTTTCAGCTGAACTTCTACATATCACACTCTCACATGGTGTACTTAATTTACAGTTGTAATACCCATTCGATCACTTTTCGAGGCCTTCTTCCCTCGTGTTAACTACAAATAGCCTTATCGACTTTCTTAAGGTCAAGTTAAGGACTTAGTCAACAAACTGACTTCTTTGTCCTTTTCTTACACTCCTTGAGCTAAGTTGCATAAACTCGAAGGACTGATGATAAGCAGTCACCTCACTCTTTTATTATAGAATCAGTAATCATTGCAAAATTAGGTAATATTGGATTTTCTTTAAGGGGGATCACAACCCTATCACTTTTAATGGGTGAAATTTTGCAACACACTTTCAGCCAAACAAAAAGAGATTAAATAAAAATAAAAATTGTTTAAAATAGCTTGATAATTCAGCAATTGTATCATTTTTTTTCGTTTTTGACATTGAAATGGTAGATTTTTTTAAAATTAAGAAACAAGTTTGAAAAATATCCGTTAATTTGAATTCTCGTGTTGCCACCTGCTAGCAGCGTGGGCAAATTAACGGTTTTTTTCAAACTTGTTTATTAATTTTAAAAAAATCTACCATTTAAAAGTCAAAAACGGAAAAATGATACAATTGCTGATTTATCAAGCTATTTTAAACAATTTTATTTTTATTTAATCTCTTTTTGTTTGGCTGAAAGTGTGTTTCCAAATTTCACCCATTGATAGTGATAGGGTTGTGATCCCGCTTAAGAAAAGCTTCTTGAAATTGTGAATTTAAAATTTTAGCAATTTCAAAGCTATCAGATATATATCACTTTGCCTCCTATGTCAAGCAGGGCAAAATTGGGTCTCTTTCATACAGATTAAATGTACTTTCAGAAAAACTTTGGATTTTCCTAAAAAGGATCCCCCAATCTAAATTTTTTAAATTTTGAATGAGCACCGAAAATTAACTTCCGTTACTCTTTGATCTTCTTAACTTATTTCTAGCCAGCCTCAAATGATGTAAGGTGCAGCGAATTTTTGTGTTATACCGAACTGGCCAGATCTTTTGCAACATAATTTAGAAGGAATAAGTTTTGAAATGGCCTCGTCTATAACTTCTTTGGATAAATCCTAGTTACAACTAACAGTTCTCTTATGCATATTCTCCAAAATGATGGACAGATTAGTATTGACAAATTTTTCATGCAAGACTGACCCAATGAGCGTTATTAAACTTGTATACTGTTTTCCTAGGAACTACGATTTTGCAAGGCGATATAACATCATACTCGGCAACAATTAATGATGTTGTAAAAACATCAGTGAACGACTCTGGAGAACGTGTTATTTATACTTCAATAATGTTTCTGCCCAAGTGGGCTGTTTATTTAGTTGCTCAAAAGAATGATCTGTTATGAAGCCCACGGACAATTACTATACTTGTATACTAAAAATATCATCTAAAGTACCCCTCAAAATAAATTTAATGACGTCGGCATCGTCACATCTCCAATAAAATCTGAAAAATATGTACACTTTTTTGCAAGTCATTTTTAGAGTTGATAAAAGTTTGACGTAAGATGTGTTTTTTGAAGGAAACAAACAACACCAAAACATGACGTCATTTTAAAGTCATGTTTTTGACCATAAATTTGCTACTTGAGTGACTTGATCGATTAAGCATTAATTAATCAGTAATTATTTAAATGGAAACACTGTGCATAATTTTCCTACTGTACAATTTAAGATTTTACTATCAATAATCTTACCAGTATTGAGAATCTGGCCCTGTTTCCTTTAAAGAATATGGTCAAAATCACGATAAGCACAAACACTGGCATGCCAGTTGTGGTACCATACAGCAATCTAGCGCTGACCAAGAACCGCCTCATGTTTTTTTCCAAGTAGTGATACGAGAAGTAGCGTATGAATAATGTGTTCACTTCGAAGTGGGCTTCAATGGATAAGCAGATAATGCCCAGCAACTGAAATATGAAAGGTCTGTTAGCAATTAAGCTGGTTGAAAAAAATTTAATACAATTTTTCTCACAAGTTATAATCAGTTAATTAACTCTGATTTACAAATAAATGCAGTATTCGTCAAAACATTTTCAAATAGTTGATAAAATTAATATTGTTAATACTAAAGAATATTCTAAGGATTGAAGTGATTTTAATTGCAAAAAATTAAAATGACACGTGGTAAGTTTTCCATTGTACAAATAAATTGCAATTGATGTTTCAGTTGACAAAAGAGGCTATTTACGATCCAGTAATTTTGCACCCAGGTAGCAATCCGACCAAATAATGTCGTCCAAATGACGTCAATTTGTCGTCATTTTTTTAAACAACGTCATCACATCAAAAAATGACATCATTTTTAGGTCATTTTCTGACTTAAAATGACCACTTTCAAAAACGTCCCCCTTGGACGTCATTTTTTGGTCATTTATTTTTGTGAAATGACCGTTTTCAAAACACGTCCCCCTTGGACGTCAT
>JAQGBW010003596.1:0-15891 GCA_034698625.1 Julus scanicus | reverse complement strand
TGGTGTATCGTTTGTCTGTGTGTGACGTCCAGTTTGTCCAGAAAAGGGAGATCTACTACGCTATTATATAGTAGATTCATTTACACAGGATGTATTTAGAAAAGTTATTCGTTTACACAGGATACATTTAGACAGGTTCTACTGTATATGGATAAAAATGTGGACTTGTTATATGTTTCAGATTACATGGAATAGTACTGGGGAAATATGCGGTGGAGGGAAGTATATGTATATATATACATTGAACATGTTAAAAAATGTTGAACCCTACCTTAATTCTTTCTTTTAATGTCAGTTGGGGCAGAAAATATTCATCACATATGTGTTGATGCAAATTAGTCGTCAAACTAAATTCGATAGAAAACAAAGCATTATTTTATATGTATTCTTTTTGCTATTTGGTATTTGAATTCACAATAAAAAATCAATTCGCATACATCAAAATGCGATTAACAGACTTGGATACCAAAGTTTCGTAAAATATATACACGGTATGACTGGTTTCAAAAACATTCTCTGTCAAACAAAGTTTTGGCAAATTGTATTTATACAAGTTTTAAAACATTATTCAAGACAAACAGCAAAGTTTCATTAATTTCTATACTTCTAACTCTATAATCGTGTGGGATTTTAATGCTAAAAATGACCCGGCATATAACTCACCACTGCTAATGAAATTCGGTCGTTATAAACATAATGTCTTTATAAAACTTTCCAACACAAAAGATTTAATTAAGAAATATTTGCCTTACCATTTTCTTATTCATTTTATGTTTATTTCTTGTGTACTCAGCGTTAAACACGATTAAGAATGTAATTAAGATGAATGAACAGAAAACACTATTTGCATCCCTTAGAAACCTTATTGAATAAAAACTGATAAATTAAGGATAAATAAAATAAATGTTCACATGCATGTAAATGACAAGGTATTTATGAACAGCATATTTCCCTCTTTATATAACACAAAATAAATTGCATTATGCGTGGCTTTAACCCATGTAAACAGATAATATAAAATTGTATACTTATAAAATAGAATAGTCATGCACAGATTGTATAATTTTTGCCATGTTGTTGTGGTTCGAAATAATGGTCGAAAAGTTAGGATAGTGTTACAGGAATCAGCACCATAAATATATGTTTCGAGTTCCTCAAGACAGTGCAAATATTAGCTCAAAAATTAGGATAAAACTATATCACGAGTAAAACTACAACGAGTTAGGTTGGCCATGTTGAAATAATCTTATACATGGGTGAACGATTCAGTTGTTTATGGTGATCATTAAATAAAAAGAAAGGTGTGCGCAATTAGTGGACATGGGCATAAATCCAATTTAAAACTGCCCTGTATCAAGGAGAACCATTCGTCAAAATAAACAAGCATATGACACGTGTTTGGGTGTAAAAACATGTGTCTGCGATAAACAATGTGCCTTTGTATCGAATAATCCATATTTTGAAGAAAAAAAATCGTATTCCAGAGCAGTTGCTCAGACAGCTAAATCCCCGATTTAGCAATGTGTTGTTCACTACAAACTCATGTGATGAAGCATTCAGTTTTTCAATACACCATAAAAGGACCCACATGGTCATTAAGATTAACAAGGCAATTGGAATTCTGAACTCGTATACAACGATATACTACATATCAGTGGTTTAATCCATGATACAATTACAGTAATTTTTTGAAATTACTAAATTTAGACATTTTGTATACATATGTATAGGTACATTGGAGTTCTATTCACAAATATCAAATTTGCAGTTGCGTGGTGAAGTTTAATTGCCGCAATGTCTATAATGCGCAAACTTTAGGCATAATTACTATGATTACACATTAATGTATTAGTCTATACGAATCATGCAGACTCGTTGTATAACCTTGTATGGAAGCAAAACAATAATATTAAACAAATGTTAAGATTGCCTAATATGGATATAATTCTGAAGTTCATCCATAGTTCAAAATAGATTTTCATGTAACTATAATAACCAATATAATACCAATAACTATACAAAAGACAAGTTTGATGGATAGGTTATGCAATTCATAATCCGTTTTACATTTAACTTACTATCTATTAAAAATTACCAAATATAAACCCAAACTAATTCCAATCGCTAGGTGGACCGAGTTCCATGTGCATACTATACTACCTTAGGTTATATATACCTGATAATCTTAAATGTTACCCCTGCAATTTGTATTTCCGCTTTTACCATGTGCAGAAGTCTGATCATATAATTAATTTCATCAAATTTACCTTGAACCTACATTGAACACCCATGGGACCAGGAAAAAGTGTTCACATTAGACAGGTGTTCATTGTATGGAGGTTTGCTATGAAAAGACAATGTCCAATGAACTACGTTTATTGTATTTTTGAATATAACACTATACACACAATCCTTTCAGTACATGTACATAAATCATTATTTCTCCGTGCATTTTTTTGGTAAAGTCCTTACAGATTTTCCTATATCAATTGCATGGATAACATCCATTTTTTTCTATCCAATTTCAATTCCATGTAGCTTCGTTTGCTCATCTTGCTTGATACTATGATTTGCAATTGGCTACCAGTATCCAAAATAACTAAAGACTAAAAAAGGGAATTTCCCCCGATTGTTGTAGAGCGCCCTCTAGGGCAGGGCTTAATTGGGAACTCAATGGTCAAGTGCATGATGTAGAGAGGTTAGACCCATCCTGAGGACTGGAAAAAGTGTTCAATGTACAAAGTATACGGGTGTATATTATATGGAGGTCTGTCCTAATGTTATTTCTATATGGAAGCTGTCCGGGACCATCCAAAAGTGGTCAAGTTAGATAGGCGTTCACTTTATAAAGGTGTTCAATCTGACAGGTTTCACTGTAAATCTCTATTAATTTACGCTTCAAGACCCAATATGATACTTTAAACTTTAGTACACTAAAAAAAAGTCTTAATTTAAGACTCCTTTAGTGTCATTTCTTGTAGTCGAAATCAAGACTTTTTACGCGTCTTTTTAAGACACAAAAAGTATCTTATTTTAAAAAAGGACGCTTAAGGTGTCTTATTTTTTTAAAAGAAAGACGTGTAAAATGTCTTGATTTCGTCTACAATGAAGAGTCTTAAATTAAGACATTAATTTTTGCAGTGTAGATGTCATGTTAATAAAGAGTTTTCAAGTTCAATATAATACAATTTTTCCCCAACTTGCCACTTATGCTAACAACTGAATTATCATTTTTTAGTAGCAAATAGGGCATGCGTGCACCCATCATGCATGTAATTCAACGTTACCATAAATTTGGTCGTCACGAAGGGTGTTTACCGTTTCAGTTTGCTGGTGCCCTGCCCCTTTTCCACGGAGGCAATTTCGCCAAAGTGCGAGCGAACCAGACGAGAAAATTATGTTGGCCAAGGCACAAAAAAGTTGTCCAACGAAAAAAATATGCTTTATAACTTATACATTTGGCTTCATTGGCATTATAAGTTGGTTACCTTGACAACAGCAGCGTCTAAAAGAGGCGCTGCAAGGAAGATACAGGCTCAGTTACACAAACAACGTTGGCATTCACGGGATACATGCACCATGCCACTGCTCGGAAGCTGCTGTTCAAGAGGAGACCCGCTATCATGCTAAAACTATTGATGTTTACAAAAATGAGATATGAGAAGATTTGGGGATCCAATGCCAGCAGATGACATTTACAAAGTGGCCTACACCGGTGGGATGGATTATATTTACTTTGGAAAGCAAGTATCTCCGAACAATTCATCTTCCTGCAATGATATAAATTTGACGAGTATATCCCTACAGTCGAGGATATCCCGTTTCGGACTCCTTAATCCTTCAATGGGAATTTATTTGGTGAATCCGTAGGCAAAAGCCAATTCGTTATGCTGTCCACCACATTCTGGATTTATGCAGGGATTTCAAAATAAATGGAAATTCCCGAAAACGCATCGGGCTGAATGGTCAGGGAGGATGAATGGCTTGGTAAACATTTTATAAAGCATAATCCTTCCATGGATATCCATAAATGAGGGAGATCAAAAAGCCAGATAGTCAATTAAGTATTCATGCAAACACGTACATGACAAAAAAAATCAAAACAGATTTAGCAAAAACGTGGTATATAAATATGTCTCCCTACTCTACAGCAATTCTTCTTTTCCAATGTGAACACATTCATTGTCATCATCTGTGATCGCTAAACGTTAGAATCATTCAATTATTTCACATGAGGCCTCCAACCCGTCATAATTTTGCTCATTTTTCTCAGTATAGTGCTTAGTAAGTAATCGGTTTAACCATCACTTCATCAGCATTTATGAAACGAATCTCAGGCTGGTCTGCACATAAATGCCTGATTTTACTCCTGTTGGATGTGATTTCACACGTGCAATGCAATGGCTACACAGAGGACATCCGTTTTTCCACTACAATGACCATCGTCGATGGAGAGGCAGGTAAATACATGTTGCCCTTTACTTTTTTTTTTTTTATTTTGAAAAACTCAACTTTTTTACCTTTGGAGGGAGCTGCTGCTAAATCCTGCTATAAAGCTTTTTTTTTAATTTACAAGAAAATTTAAATGTTAATGATTTCTAATTTAATAATGCATGTCCATGTGTTTGCCACATTGACCTGATTCAAATTCCGTTTTTTGTTTCATTGCAATTCAACTACCAAATATTAATTTATGACTCAGAACAATACATCATATCTGTAATAATTAATGCTATGTAAAAATGGTGAGAATGATACATGGTTTGCATTTTTGCAATGACTTTCTATTAACCATCAAACTATATACAGCTTGTACTTTTTTACAATAGGTTGAAAATTCAGAGATATGAATTACTGTTAATTAGTGATTATTTGCATGATTTACTCTTTCATAAAAAATAGTAGCTTATGAAACAGTTTGTTGCATACCACTAGCAATTGTTGTATAGCTTCGCTCACTACAAAATGTTTCAAAATTAATAATGCAATGAGTGTATACTGTATATCTAATTTATGATTGTTTACTAATAACTTGTTAATTTTTGTGTAAACCATAAATGTTTCCCTGGGGAGGAATCATAATAATATCTCATCTCATTCTATCTGATAAATTATGGTCAAGTCGTGCGTTGTTTGCACAGTTTCGGAAATTAAAGTAGATTTAATTTGGAAATACACTTGTACGTTCGACAAATATTTGGATTATCGAATATCGTTGACAGCCCTTGATGAAGTCCTGTACAAATAAATGGATTACATTTTGTATTGGCAGTCTACAGTAGTTCAAAATGATATACATTATTCCCCAGTTGAAACGTTATATACTAAAGTTTTTTAGAATACTCAACAAAATGTGTTTTCTAGTAATACTCGCCTAAAATAATTAAATTTGAAAATAATGTACTAATTATCAGCGGTTTTTATCAGGCATTGTTTTATGTATTTCGATAACGCGGGTGCCTTTTTACAAGCTCGTTAACAGTTATGTTGTAAAAGTAACCATAAAACGTTGTCTTGGTCGCATTTATTGGATAACTTTCAAACCACATCCATTGCAATTTTTTTATCCCCTAGCCGAGTTTATAAGGCGTATTTATGATTGTAGTAATAATTGCAGGACTAATGACATATGTGTTCATGCAACATTATTTAATTAATGTTGTGAAAGGTAATGTCGATGACATTCGAAGCGAATAAACGAACAAGTCCAAAAGAAATTTCTATCAAATGAGGATTTGTTTCCAGGTCAGAATAGAATAAAATGATCGAAAAACTGAAAAACGTGAAATAAAAGTAAGCAATGCGGACCTAAGTTTCAATAATAAACAATCTGAAATGGGGACTTAACAATAGCAGAAATAAAAACACTGACTTTTTAATAACGCAAAGGCTTTGCACTGACATAAGCGAGATAGCAAGCATTCAGTTTTATGACATCCCTTCATCCTTTATAAGAAAATCACTCAAGGATGAATGATGGGATAAATTCGGAGGAAAATTGGAAACTTAATCCAGTTAAGGCCTTCGTGCAAGAAAACGATGAGACACTCAATGGTCACAGAAATTCTCAAATACACATACAGAACACGTATATTTTTAAAAACTAACTTAAGGAATCAATCATAACTTTGCATTGCAGTATTTTTTTTATTATAATAAAATAACTATTCTAACTTTAGTTTGATAACAAGGTAATGTTTATGAAAATTGATCACTCCTGTGATATGTTATACATATCAAGGACTACTAATAAGAAGGATGTACAATTGTCTAATTATTATGCATTGTATGATAACAAAGAGAGGATTCCAATAACGTAGGACCGTCAACCAAGACATTGTACTTTTCAGGAAGAGTTTAACTAAAGCATACAGGGGATTCTATGGTCTTAATCCTTCTTGAAATGGAAGTTTCGAATAATCTCTTAAACAACAACTTTCATGTTGTGGGATCACTTCATAAATAATTCTCAGAGAAAACTATTTGGTTTAACTTTGAAACTGAACAGGTTTTACTTCAAGTCCAATTTTTGGAAGCACAGAATAAAGCCTAATATTTAAATTGGTAGAACAAAACTAATAGAACTAACAAATAGAACTATAGAAGCTGAACACATGCACAGACTGCACATGCAACATTTTTCATGTTGGTGGAATCCCAACACATGCCAAGCTGGTTCAGAGATGTTGTAGATGAAGATCTATTTTTAATTTGATTACAAAAAAGATTGAGGCTGTATTGATAGGGAAAATGTAGTCAATACCATATTTATAAAGACGGGTGTGTATAAGCGTTTCCATCATGGTGAACACATGTCAAAAACATTTTTCTCAACCTTTTTGTAATACCACAAACCGGCTTCTAGTTAACCCAATTAATATAAAGCGCATACTGTAAAATTATTGTATGGAGAAACATCCTTTTTATATTTAATTAATGACTCGTATGACTATGACGTCGCATTTGAACGCTATGTGTGTTGTCATTCTCGACTGATGTGGTGCAACGCCATCTTTCAGAATCAAATCTGGAAATACTACCACGCCATTGTCAACACGTCTGGGATTATCAACACGTCCGGACATCAGGTCCATATCTTATTGATGCAGATGGAAAAGGTCCTTTAAAACCCTTTTGGGTTTACTGTGATATGGGAAATGGCACAGATCCATTGCAGGTAATGTCTTGTTTGCCCCATTATTCGCACAAATTTAAACACTCAAACAACAGTTACGTATTGTTGAAACAACAAACACGGCAAGAGGTTGTAATGCCTTGAGCTTATGATCTTTTAAGTTCAACGAACACATAGTAATTGGGAATATACTTTTAGATTAAGATAGTTGAATTTCTGTTATAAAGAACTTCAGTGTATTTTGAAACATCACATTTGCGTCGTAGTACAGTAATATAAGCATATAGCACATCCATGGGGATCAAAGACCAGCCAGTCGCCGTATTATTTGTAATGAGTGCTTGTAATAAAATATCATGACTAAAGACTTGGAAGTCAATGTTTGGTTAAAGCAGCAAAGACATGCCGCTATACAAAAGCATAAAATTATGATGGAAAAAATATTACAGTGTATAATCAACTATTAACAGGCAAAGAAAGTTTACGCACATTTTATAAAGCATCTTAAATTATAGCACTACACATCATAATGCAGGTGATGCAGCTTCAAAATAGCTATATAACTAAACAGAATATACGTTGAAATTTTGATTCATGCATAATGTAATATGCAATGAAGTTACACGTTTCATCATCAATCAGCATACGTTTGAAACAGTCAGGGGTAGATTGTGCAATTGCCAATTTTCATATCATATTTAGGGTGTGGTCAGCTCCTATGTTAATGGTGTGCGTATATTAATACATCAGATAGGTATGTGAATGTGTCACAAGGGTGTATTACTCTATAGACCATTGTGAAATACTCGTTAATGTCTGACAATTACCAGGAATCTGAAATACCAGGTGGAGTTCAAACAAACGTAAAAGCAGATCCACGTTAAAGTACACGTAATAAGTTATTCCTGGAATGCAATTCAAGCAATGCTGTAGGGAACTCTAATGATGTAGGGGAAAAGAAGGCATATGTTGCGTTATTGTAGGAGCTTGTAAATAAAATATTGCTCGAATTTATTGCTACTATAGGAACTGTTCTCATTAAATATATTGTAGCTAAAAATACTTTTTTTCCAATTTAATATTTAATACATCAGTAATCATTTAATGAATGTTTCATATTATCATTGCACAATTAATAATGACCTGTCTTGACGTTATACATTCGATTGTAAATGTTTTTATCTTGGGAGGCAATAACATTTTTCCAAAAGATATCAATTCACATACGAATAAGCAATTAAAGTTAAGATTTTATTGTATAAACAATCGTTTCAATTTCTATACAAGGTAGTTACAGTTATTCGTCATGACAGTGAGGATGTAAGTAGTATACGAGGTGCTGAAGCCCCTGGATCTTACATCCGAAATGTAACGTACAATGGAACGACCGAAAGTACATTATTAGCCTTAATTGATGATTCAAACAACTGCGAACAATACATCAAATGGGAGTGCAAAGGAGCCATGTTCGGATTCTGGTATCTCCCGGCAGTGGATAGCTGGTATGTCAACTGTTTGCTAATTGTTTTATAAAGCGAACACATTTCTAATTAACCACTTTGCCATGCTTTATAAATAAATTTGAATAAATCACAGTTGAAATCAAAAATCATCTAAACCGTGTGTACATGCATGGTTTATGTGGTTTTTGATTTGATGATACCATATTTATGATGTTTTAAAATGTTTATACGTTAGGGATACTCAAACTAACTTTTCACCGGGGCCATCTGCATTTGGCCCACATATGGTGCACATGTGCATTAGATTCAAGCAGCTCTGCCAGGGTTCACAAGTTGAGTGTCTTTTGTGAAATGGGCACAAATGCAGCTTGCATAGGCCTGCCAATTTAAGATAGAGAACCAGCCAATTAGAAGGCGTCATTTTAAAAAAACTGGGTCAGCTCATGTAAAATTACCCCAATTAATGCAGTATTCACACACACACCCGAATATTGTCTGCTAACATATAGGTTAGGGTGTGAGCATGCGCACTCCAGCTCTTTTTTAGTGCGACTACATAGGTTGAATGCCTAGTTGCTGACGTCACAAAGTCAGTCCTCTATTTACTAGGTCGTGTGTGAATACGGCATAACTGATTAAACCGCAGACATGTGCGACATTTTGTGGTCTGTTTGAGTGGCCCTATTATAAACATTCTCTGTAAAACTTACATTTGATAGGCGCACACCCACTTCTGTTTTTAATCGATGTTATTCAAACAGTTTTGAAATAACACAATAAAGATAAATAAACATTTATTTTGTTAACAAAGTTCAAAAAGAGGAAATCAAACTCCTTATGAATAAACACTATAAAAATGACTTATATGGATTCATCTTACAGTAGAATGAAATTACTACAGCAATAAAAATATTGATTGTAATACATTATCTCGCCCCTTCATATTCACGTACAATAACCTCTCGAAGACGGAAAACATGTACAAAAAGAAATTCAAGTTGCTATTTTGTATTGATTTTTTTAAGTAAATTTATTTATTTGCAAGTACAGCATATTTGTAAATTAAATAAAATACATGTTCTTGCGGTAAAGGTCACCAATCCCTCATCCACCAAGTAAAAACAGAAATGGGTGAAGCGTTAGAAAGCAGGGGGCACTTCCTTTTCATTAATTTATGAATAATCTCATATTTTGAATATGGGGCACGTTAAACATCTGCCAAAACAAGATATTTTTGCATTGCATAGGTGGGTGGGACGCAACTGGAAACCTCAATTCTACTGGGGTGGAGCCGCAACCGACAGTCATACGTGCGGTTGTCATCCGTACTGCAAGCCAACAGATAGAAATGCCACATGCAACTGCGATGCCAATGACAAACTAGCATGGTTACAAGATGAAGGGCTTCTTCTGGACAAAACCAGGCTGCCGGTCTTGCAATTACGTTTCGGGGACACTGGGCAAACCAACGAGGCTGGAAAGCACACTTTGGGGCCTTTGAAATGCAGGCACATTACACACCAAGGTACAGAAAGCAAAATGCAGCTAAACTAATAAAACTCGGCTGAAATTAGACAAGGGTAGAACTAAACTCGTGGATTTACTTGTCGTTCTACTTAATATAGATGTAGACATGGGGAATAATTACACGGCCCCAATCCGCCTTACGAGTCCAGGTTTTCCTGACAGTTACCCTCCTCCGTTTTATCGTTACCACTGGACGGTTTTAATTAAAAAAGATGACATTATTGAATTAGTCTTTCCTACTTATGATGTCATTCATTACGGTTCGTACACGGCCGTAGAAGGATGCGAAAATGTCGTCAAAATGACAGCGACCCGCGAAGCAGATGGCAATGTCACTGTCATCGAAACTCAAAGAGAATTTCCTCCTTATTACATTTCTGATGGCTCAGCAACTATAATAACGCTGACTTTGATAACGTGCAATCAAGTGGACGACATTGAAGCCAAAGGAATCGAAATTGTATTTCGAAAAGCTGGTCAGTAACCCCTCTATGTAATGTCAATCACAAATTATAGCCTTAGATTATTCTACTTTCAAATACGGCACGCAAAGACATTCACATTTGCACGCAAAGGTGACCATGTTGGAAATGTCAATCCATTTACATGGGCGGTTTAGTCTGCCATGGAAACTGACCTTTCAAAATTCCCTCTGCTTGACGATCTGCATGAAGCATGCTGTTGACACAGTGAGGATCCTGGATATGTGTGTTTAGACGACTTTCGGCAAACATATTTGAAGATATCACTTATATTCACCATAGAAAGCTACATTTTTTTTTTTTACAAAATGTCATGAATTTCTGATGTAATGCATGGGGATTTTGTAAAGGAATGACAAATTTTCTTTTATGCCAATTTATGAAGCTTATGTTGGTACTTTGTATTCAAACATAGATGCCTTCCCTTTTCTAAATTAATTTCGTTCCGTATTTCCTTATAACTCTTTGAACTTGAACTTGTACTTGATTTTGAACTTGGATTCAAATTGGGTTCGTAATTGAGTGCATGCTTGAGATAGTACTTGATAACGTGCTTGAGATGGTACTAAGGAGCGGACTTTAGGTCGTACTTGAGTTTAAACGATTTACTACTAAACCACATAAAATCAATAACTTACAAAAGTATGTATTTTCAAAACGATTCGACCAACCAATAAAATTTTCAACTTGAGTGTTATTTTCAATTAGTTTCAATTTCATTTCGAGTTGGAACTTCAATTCGAATTTGAGTTTTAACTCTAACAAGTTCAAGTTCATAACACAGACTGCGAAATTGAAATTTTGGAAGGGTAAATATTTGTAGGGTATTTGAGGGAGTTTTCGGAATACAGTTTAATTAAGAAAAAAGCATGCAAGCACAGGTTGCTAAACAAAGTAATTTCCATGCAAACAACCCGTCAAATAAACGTAATAAAGCAGATTTAGTAGATTTGTTTATAACAATGTCTCTATCCAATCATAACTTTAAAATGTTTCAATTTTAACAATAATACCACTCAAGTTTACCAAAGTACAATGGGAGTAGAATTTTAAATTGGACAGTAAAGATTATGGAAAGCAAAATTATCTATAACTAAATTAACTAAAAATTGCATTTTTGTTCACTTTTACTGTTTGCATGCTCACTGTTTCGTGCACTACCAATTTAAAATCTGCGCATGCATGCATGTCTTATGACAATTATATTCCTAATCCTCTATAAACTTTGTCTGCAAGAGATATGGATTTTTCCTGGCAAACTGGTTACCAAGACTATTATAGATCTGCCTATTTTTAGACTACCAACTTGAATAAATCGATGGTGATATATAAAGCATTAATCACACTTGGGCTCCTGCTGGGGAATAATTTGTATTTTTTGTTCCCATTTGAAAGAATGCCAAGGTTGCGAAGCAGGTATTGGAGAACGCATTGGAAGCACCGAATGCAAACCAGTAAATCCATGTGCTACCATAGCCTCTTACAGGTAACTGCTTTAATTTGGGCATGGGTATAGTCCATACTCTTTTGTAATTACTTGCAATTACTGAAATGTAATTAGTGCAGCTCCTTGCATTTAATTGCTATTTAACGCTTCTGTGGTTTCGTTTCTTTTAATGAATTGCGATACGTCAAGGTATCCATATCCACACCAAACCTACGAGGCTCAGGGTTTTTTCAATCAAACTTGGTTCCTAACGGCCCCGAAGAACCGAATTATTCAACTGTCCTTTAACGATTTTGACTTGCCAATCGTTCCTGGAAACAAAAGGTGCACTAGTCGGATGGGGGTTTTAAAAGCATACACTGGACATAGGTGGATAGACATCAGTTAATTATTTGGTTCCAATATGTGTTTCTTATCTTAAATGTTCATTGTTTTTCATTTGGAATTACTTCATTAGCATGTCGCCCAATAAGAAGATTGGCGAATTCTGTAACCTAAACAGGCAAGGTATTGTTTATGCCAAAGGGTGCAAAATGCTTCTAATTTATACGGGAAATCATTATAAAGTTGGAAACGGACGTGGATTTCACGCTATCTTCAAGACAATTCCAAGAAGACGTCCACCATTTTCAAGCAAAGGTGAATATTCAACATGACAGGAAATTTCAAACAATTTTGAATGAAATTCAAATCTTATCTTTCTTGGTAAAGATCTTGAATGATATCATCTTGTTTTTAACAGCGCAAAGTGATTTTCTGATTTTCATATGAAATAATAACTAGTAATTTTAATAATTTAGATACTCCTAAAGACTTGAAAAATGTGGCAAAAGGTAAACCAGCTAAACAAAGCAGCGTTGTGGAGAGCTATGGAGCCCACTTAGCAGTAGATGGTATGAATAGCGCTGGATCCTGCATGGCTACAAATTTCGAAAAAGAACCATGGTGGAGAGTAGATCTTCAAGAACAACATCTCATTTACAAAATCAAGATTTATAATAAAGATCCAAAGGTGAAAACATTAGATTACACAAAAATATGCAATTACGTAAAATTAATGTAGAAGCAAAAGATGTGTTAGCACATTTCTTTAATACTTTAAGAACAAAGATTGGATGCATGTAATAAGTGACTAAATTCTCAGTTGAAACATCAAATTAACTAAATCCCTCATTAATCAAAACAAATTCACATCTAACGTAATTTAAATTAACGTATAATCCCAGCAACAATGACAAACTACCAAATCAAGATGGCTTCCCACCTACAATGGAACTAAACCGACGTTTAGCCAAAGCAATTACGTGAAATTGCTGAATATACACACTATGTCAGCTCCAATAACTGTGTCATTCAATTACCACGTTAATCGATGTCATTAATTGTTCAACATCGTTGAAAAGGTGCTGAATTTCAGGCGATTAAAGAAATGTGCTGTTAGTAAATCCAATCAAAAAACCCATCAAGTACTAAAATATGTCAACAATACTTATAGTAGATAGATTATCTTAGCGGGAGCTTTATGTCATTAGGAACATAATACGAAATCATAATTTTCAAATTAAATCGACTATCAAAAAAACCTAGTATAACCAACTCATTTTCTTCCAACATTAATTGCAGAAATTTTATAATAAATTGCTTAGTAAGGGGAATCATAATCGGATCAATAAATTTCTTGCTTTGGAAAATCCTGCAATTATATGACAAATATCATTCGTATATCTTCTAGGCTAGCAAATACCAAGATGAAAAAGAGTGAAAAGAAGTTATGTGCTTTGCATAATTTGATAAAAAAAATAATCTTTTACTCTTATAGAGAAATCCGTCGTTCTAATCTTTTGCATATAGTTAATATAAATTGCATTTCTCAAAAATAGGCACTTTCTACCACAACGAAAGAACAAATCCCTTGGCCCAAAGGAATGTACGGACTACCAATGCCCAATTCTGGATGCCCAATAGCAGAAAACATGACTTGGGAAATGGGAATTCGTTATCATGATCTGGAGTATCCAGTTGTTCAAGTAGATGATAAAATGATGCACTGGGCTGAAGGGACTCAACTGAAAGGTAATCGAGGATAACAATCTTCGAGTCACTCCAGCAGAGCTTCAAAAGCCTGATAGCACATTCTGGGTACATTTCACAATATTTCTGAACACTACTCAGCAAAGGAATCACATCACGTTCATTTCTTAAGCGGCCATCTTGATTTTGTAGCACATGGGCCACAGATGTGCTGTCACGCTGAAGCAATATAGCATAGTTTCCATCCCTTTTATAATATCGTATTTACAAGAGCAGAATAATTAAATGTGAAAAGAAATTCGGTGTTCGAATCCTTTCATGGAATTTATCGATTTTTAAGCAAGGTGCCTATCCAGACTCAGTATTTTTCTAGATACATGAGTTTTCCAAAGTCTACGTCGTTGTATACAAAGTGCAGCAATGACCTAAATGCTACTCGTGATATAAAAAGTAAACGTTCTGTAGTAAAAGCAATATTATTTATGAAGGCGAAGCACAAACAAGGAAGAACAATACTGATGGGAAGTAAGTCCCAAGTGATTAAAGACTGATCCACTTTCACGTTTTCTAATATCAAGGCCAAACTCCCAGTTATTGAAAAGCTGCCACAAACTAATATGCATCAAACTACAAAACGTCGGCATAAAATTAATGTGTTAAGCAATAAATTATAAATGTAACATGCTAGCCCAACACAAAAATCGATGGGATTTATGATTAATTTCGATCTAAGATGGAAGCAGTAAATGAACAGTGTAAGCAGATTCGTAACATTTTGGTGCTTAAAAGGAAACAATAAAACTAAAAGTAAAGAATTCTAATCTTATGCGATATTCAGAGTTATCGCAGCAATTAAATTGTCATTGTCCTTAAATTTTCCCTGGAAGATAAGATTTGTCAATGTACGAATGAATTATGTTATACTACAATACCAGTCGCCGTGTCTCATAATTTCAGTTAGTATTAACATTTTCACCTTTAACTACTAAGGAAAATATCATACCCCATTTGAAATCAATAGTTCAGTGCTACTAATAGAAAAGATGCGAGGATGACAGAATAGGTCATCTCTTGATTTTTGTGATAACTAATTATCAGCTATAGGCTAGCCAATGTAATATTTAGATGTTGAATCTCTCAGACATTTTCAGAACAAATCACTTTTCCATAACTATTCCTTATATACCCAATTTTTATGCTAATTTCAGGTTTCCCAGGTTTAGGACATTTCATTTGTTACATAACTATAATTAAATATACAAGTTAAATCGGAGTTACTTTCATTACTAATAATTTGAAAAATAGTATCCTAGTCTTCATAGTGGTTGTGAAGTAACGAGCTACTTTTTGAAAAAGGGGTGATCCATAAATTATGTCACACTATTTGCCTCTTTTTAAACACCCCCCCCCCCACCCCTTAGTCACAATTCCCCCATCCCTTAGACACAATTGTCACAAAAAGCAAACAACCCACCCAACCCCCTAGGTGTGACATAATTTATGAATGGCCCCAAACACAAAATAATCCACCAATAGTTTACCATTACCATCAGGGGTATCGATCGGTCCAATACGGATATTGCATTGAGTAAATTGTGTAGATGTGTATTCTATTAGTTGATTTTGGTATTTTTAAATTTAATGTAGTACATGTCCACTATTCTATATATAGACCAAAGTTGGTCCATAGTTGTAATAATTGGTCACAATGCAATTTGCAATGTGTTTGGATGTATGAACAATAGTATATATAAAATAATCTACCAATACAAAATTGACCATAGAGATTAGTATTACGATATATGT
>JAQGBW010003595.1:0-15897 GCA_034698625.1 Julus scanicus | reverse complement strand
TTCTTTCAACCCTTCTATTAATTTAGACAGGGTCACCCACCCCTACATCACGCTACTAGTACGCTAGTGTACAACAGTTCAAAGGGCGAAACTACGACCAAAGTGTGATGAATAAAAGAATGTAGATCGGTGTAAAGGTGAAGCTCACTTTATTTGCGGCAACATTTCGTTCGTAAGAACTTCATCAGGCCAGAGTAAAACAACTAAAAAGATTAGAAAAGACCAAAGTGTCCGAAACTAAAACCTCCACTCCCGGGAAAACTAGTGGAAAGGTCTCTAAACGGACCTCCGACAAGGAGAAATCAAAGGCACTTCGTTGTTTTATCTGTGAAGAGGAAGGCAAAGCAATGTACACCTGCTCCAAACAGTGTGGAAAAGCACAAAAGGAGAAGGACACATTGCCAAGCAAGGTTAACAGCCTGGAAGTTTTGCAAATACAGCAAGCTTCCATCCAGGAAATTACACCATTAAAAGCAGAGACAAGTTCTAGACTGATTACCGAAAAATGTTTTCTCCAAGGTATACCAGTCACGGCGCTTCTAGATGGGGGTTCTAACACCTTGTTAAGAGGTAAACATATTCTTCACATCCTCCGGGCCCCGAAGATAAATTTGACAAAAGAGAAACGCCAGATCCAGTTGGCGGATCACAAACCTTGGGTCATGGTTACCTACCATGCCGTAGTCATCCTTTTTCTTAGAGGACGAGTTTTCCACATCCCTTCCATTGTGGTTCCATCATTCCGCAATCCAAGAGTTATATTGGGCAGTGGCTTTCTCCAAATGGCCGATATAGCAATCAGATTTGGAACCTTGCAATGTGATTTCATGGGTAATGGGACTCTAAGGGGTCCACCAACAACAAAGGCCCAGATTAGTGAGGTCAACATGGTAGATTCCACTACCGAGGTAACCACTAAAACCGTAGTATTAAGGCAAGACAAGAGACAAATGCTGTCCCCTGCCCAGAGAAGGGCTGTCAACCTCTTGCTAGTGAAACACCTCTAAGTATTCCAAGACCCAGCTGGACCAGCACATGTGGAACCACAAACTATCAAGTTGATGCCAGGGGCCAAACCCTGTGTGGTCAAGTTGTATAGTTTCTCTCCAAAACGGAAACATCAATTGAAGGAGAAGATTTTCAAGATGCTAGAGAAGGGGTACATGAGACCCATTTCTTCAGAGTGGGCAGCTCCTTCCTTCTTGGTACCCAAGAACAACTCCAGCCAAGAGATGAGACTAGTCACAGATTTTTGTGAATTAAACCGTCTCACGATTCCTGACAATTATCCAATTCCTCGCATCGATTCCATCCTGGCAGAAGTGAGAGGAAATCTTTTTATGTCCACCATGGACCTCACAAACTGTTATTGGCAAATACCCATAACAATAGAGTGCCAGAAACTCTTCACCACTATCACCCCAATGGGAACTATGGCAACACTTGCATGCCGATGGGGGCACGGAATTCGGCAGCTCACTGCCAGGGAGTCGTGGACGAAATGATGTCTCATCTGACGGAAGTTTTGAGCAGGATCTATCAAAATGATCTAATTATAGCTTCTGAGGTCTTTGACTCGCACCTCGCAGATCTAGGTGCAGCATTTTAGTTGATAGGTAGATACGGGTTCCGGCTTAAGCAATCTAAGTGTCACTTCTTTAAGGAATCCGTGGACTATCTCAGACACACCATATGCCCACTTGGGATCAGTCTGAACAAGGAGAAAATTAAGGCTATAATAGAGCTCAACAATCCCAAGAATGTGCATGAAATCAAGTCATTTATGTCAGCATGTTGATGGTTTGGGATATGAATGTCGAATTTGTCACAAATCGCCGCACCACTGTATGCCTTGATGAAGAAGGAGGCAGCGTTTATCTTTGATGAGAACTGTGCCATGGCCTTTGACTTGCTTAAGCAAAAGTTGTGTGAAACATTCATTCTCGCACAACCAGACTTTACCCAAGGATTCCGATTGTTCACTGATGCAAGTCAGGAGGCCATAGGGGCGGTTTTGGTTCATGGCGATGAGAAGCCTTATCGCGTCATCGAATATGCTTCAAAACTCTTTAATCCTGCCCAGAGAAACTATTCTACCACAGAGCGAGAAGCGCTTGCAGTGATTTAAGCTATCAATAAATTTAGGGGTTACATCGAAGGAATTCCCTTCGTGGTTCACACGGACCATCGCCCATTGCGGTGGTAACCCTCAAGGAAGACTGGCCAGATGGGCCTTGTCTGTCCAAAACTACGTATTTGATGTATATTACATTCCGGGAAAGTTGAATGTAGTGGCTGACCTGTTGTCACGTCCACCCGGAGAGGATCCCAAGAGAGGACCTGAACCGGTGGTGTTAATACATCAGTTCTTAAGTGATAAAGAACCCATCACCAGGGAGGAGTTCTGTAAACTCCAGCATGAGGACCCTGAACTGAGCCATATACTGAGAACCCTGGAGTCAAATAGCGATGCAGATGCCCCAGATGCACGTACCTATCTAATGAGAGGATATGTAACACTGGATGTCATTTTGTACCACTATCTTGAATTCCTAGAATTGATGGAGCCCCATTTGATGGTCCCTAAAGCCCTTCAAATCAGAGTGATGGCCTGGAATCACTCTAGAGATGAGGCAGGCCATCAGGGCACCTTGGAGACATATCAACACATCCTGGCCAAGTATTACTGGACAGGTATGAGAACTGCTGTTAACCCTCAAACTACCAGGATTTTTAAGAGTGTTTCTTACAGGCTAAATTAATTATCTTAGCCAATATTATCAAATATTATGCAAAAACACATCAACAAAGTCACATTTACATTTATAAAGGATATATTTGACTCTTGATTGATATCAGAATAATTACTGGTTGATTGCTGAACAAAAAATAATTAAATGTTGAAGTCAAACAAATTTTTTTGCGATTTCTGCAAATGTCACAGAATTTCTAATCACGCACTTTTGAAAAAATGTAACAACGACCTTTTTCTGGAACTTTGTTTTTTACTAGTTTTTTTTCTCTGTTTGGCAACTTTACGTTGAATCTAAAAGCTTATCTACAAATGCATTCAGGCAGGAAACATCCAACATGTTTGAAAATATTACCGTAATGATAATCCCCTAAAATCCAAGAACGTTTTTCAAATTTTAACCTAAAATCAGCAAAATATAAATGGGGAATTGCACTTTTGCAATATAAGTTTGATTGTCTTATAGATTTTTCTATGGTAAAAACGCAATTTTTTTTTTGGTGTTGTGAGGGTCATAACTCGCAAAAGTCCAAAGGTAGAGCAGAACACGAGAGTTTAGAATCAAAAACTTATTTATTAACTTACAACTTAAATCAAATTACAAACTAAAGCACGCGGGCAGCAACTTGCTAGCCCCGAAACGATGAACATAAAAGAACGGGTGGGTGCACCCAAAAACCCCAGTGTCCAACCCGGACCACTGGCAAACCCGAACTCCTGTCTGCTGGCCTAGGTGCTCCTTATAACCCATTACAATCCCCTGGTGGCAGCCTTGGGCGGCAGGTTACACAATCTTTAAGACTGTTCTAATTATGCAACACATTCTCGTTATTCCGCAATCCACGCGCCGCATACCGTACATAGCACATACCGCACAAACATACTTGAACAGCACACAACGCATGGGTTATCCGCCAATAACCCATGACACAGTAGCCATTGCCACCGTCTATAGACCCTCGTAGGAGAGACAAATTCCTCTGGAATCTTATCCAAATCACCAGGAATTCCCATAATTCACACAATCCACATTGGATGTCCCATATCCACAATAGGCCTGAGCATTAAATAATTCCCATCCAAAAACAACAACAAACTTTGTTTACTTTTTCTTCTACCAGGGGTGACGCCAAAAGGGAAAAAGCAACATAGCTCACACAATACATATGCCTCAGGTGGTCAAACTAACTCATTCTTATGTAGCATCCGCAGAGGGGCAAAGCGTGCATAACGCATCCACCTAGGCCATCCCCTGGGACTTTCTGTAAAACATCTGACGAAACAGCCAAACCCGAGATACCCAATACGGCTGATACCTTCTAACATTCAAAACCTCTTCCCAAACACCAGGAGACAAATCACCACCAATTAATCTACAGTCCCTTACAGCATCAATACTTCATCAAAATGGTTATCAAAATGTCCTTTTTTCCTAGCTCCCCGGGATTCCACTAAAACAAGCCCCTTATTTGTAGCACGGAACACATCTGCCTCACCTGAGACCTCAATAACCAATCTTCCTGTTGTCCCTTTTTCCCATGAATTTGACATGGCCTTATCCCAGGTTCCTCTACCACAAATTTGGATGCCTCTACTACACACACATCAAGCCTACGGGCCTGTAACATCCAAATTCCATCAAAAAACACACGACAACAGTTAGATTCAATATACACATCCTCACAGGCCACACGATTCAACGTCTTGTACAATCTCAAGGTGTCAATAGGCAATACATCATCCCCGTACACATGCCTTGGGACACCAGACATCAGCAGAGAGGATGAACACGGCAAAACAGGTACTGGCTGCGGCCACTAGCTTTACAAAACCGGCCCAATCTGCTGGTCCAAACGTGCCTGTTCAACTTCGAAATTCTCTGGACAACACATTTTGCACGACTATTGTCCGGGCGCCTCCACAACAACCACTGTCGTCCCTACAACACCAACATCGAAGCCGAGGGTCGCCACTGTCCCACGTCCACTTGACTGCAGCAACTGGCCTAGCAGCTCTCCCAACTGGGCCGATCCGCGCTCCGACAACTCAGCATTCGCAAATTTCTCTGCATCCATCACCGCTACGCCGGGTTCAATAGGCATCGATTGTGACATCATTGTGGTCGGCACCCCCACGACCTCACAAACATCACCAATAACAAGCTGCGATGCCATTCGGGGGTCAGTATTCTCCAAATCACAAGCACTATTCAATTCCTGCACCGGCCGCACACCATCTGGGCACTGCACCTCGTTGCCAAGCACCACTTGCTCAATATAAATTTTAAGCTCCTCCAGCGAACCTCCCCAAGCCTGCATCACCAACTGCCAATGGTCAGGGAGCTGGTCCTCAACATGGTATTGATAACCCATATTTTAAGAAAACCCAGGGTCCTCCATATCGCCAGGGGCATACTGCATTGCCAACTCCCCACGGTCAGGGGGATGATCCACAACATGGTACTGATACCCCATACTTCGAGGAAATCCAAAGTCCTGCATATCTCCAAGAGCCATATACTACACAGTGCCAATGGTATAACAATCCACTAAGCATCCGCCGGAATTCCACTGAGACCAGGATCACGAAAAAGCAAAATAAACCGGGGGCCACAAAAGTCTCTGCACAGGGCACGAAGCGTTAGAAGCCACGCGAAAGCTGCTCCTCGGTGTAATCACTCTTTTAGAGTGCAGTTCCATTCACAGCACGGGACACGCCACGGTAGAAGTCGACGTAAGACCCGCACCTCCACCATGTGAGGGTCGTAACTCGCGAATGTCCATAGGTAGAGCCGAACACGCGAGTTTAGAATTTAAAACTTATTTATAAACTTACAACTTAAATCAAATTACAAACTAAAGCACGCGGGCAGCAACTTGCTAGCCCCAAAACGATGAACATAAAATAACGGGTGGGTGCACCCATAAACCCCAGTGTCCAACCTGGACCACTGGCTAACCCGAACTCCCGTCTGCTAGCCCAGGTGCTCCTTATTACCCATTACAATCCCCTGGTGGCAGCCTTAAACGGCAGGTTACACAATCTTCTAGACCGTTCTAATTATGCAACACATTCCCGCCATTCGGCAATCCACGAGCCGCATACCGTACATAGAACATACCGCTCAAACATACTTGAACAGCACACAATGCATAATGTGCCCGCGCACATTCTCAAGGCCATTACCCTGATCCCTGAACCCTTAGCCCTAAACCCTTGAGGATCATTACAGTATTTAAATGCAATTTTTCTAGGGTAAAAACGAGGACCATATCCCCATAATGTGTTGATATATATGGCCTTGGTTTTGGGTTTTTTGGAATAGCACTGCAGGATCTGATCAGCAGTATCTGCACTTCTTTTTGTATAGTTATAATCCAGCATCACATAGATAATTTTTGTTTGGAGTGTCATATATGGCAATACAAATCAATTAGTTGCATCATGTCTTTAAAAATTGTTGTTGGTTATAAATTATGCATAACTTATATCTATTAACATATGTAGCTAGCATATTACTATGTATTTACAGTAAAAGAACAAAAAATCAAATTTGACTTGAAAATATATACTGAATTTACACTGGGGTCCATGCGGACCCCACGGTAAGAAACGATAAACATCCTAACAGAATTTTGAAATTTTACTAATTTTTCACCAAAATAAATGTATATGTTTAGAACCATATTTGAGACAAAGTCATGAAATTTGAAAAAAATTGACAAAAAACTTCAGTAAATACAACGATTTTAAAGTGAATGTGGTGTTCGTTGGGAAATATCTCTAATGTGTCAAGTATAAACCTGATAATGCAAAGCATCAGGGGTTTTTCACCAGTCCTCAGGTGCCCCCCGATTTGAAACCATTAGTGTTGATATTGTAGGCCCATTGACCAAAACTGATCGTGGTAATGTCAGCGTATTTTCGGTTTGTGACGTTACCACAAGGTATGTGGAATTGTTTCCGATACCCGATACTAGAGCACGCACTTTCACCCTGATCCTCATCAACGAGATCTGTTTTAGGTACGGGACTCCATGTGTTGTGAGGTGTGACAATGGACCCCAGTTTTTGTCAACTATCCTACAACTTGCCGCCACCACAATAGGATTTGATGTCCAATGGATAACCAAATACCATCCTTAGGCAAATCCGGTGGAGCGCAAACATCGAAATATGAAAACCAAGCTCGCGATCGCGGTGCGAGAGGACCATGCCACATGGGACCTTCATATACCAGCAGTAAGATGGGCTATGAACACGAGTTACAATGTCACTATGGACAATAACCCTTTCTTCTTGGAGTTTGAGCGGCTTAGCCGTTCACCTTCCGATAATTTAATAACATTTCACCGAGTGTGTCATGACAGCTACTACACCAAAACATCCCTTACGGACTTCCTACAGGAAATGTCCTCGGTCTTGCTGAATGTGCAATCCAGAACAGAAAAAGCACAAGACCAAAGGCATCATGAACACAACTACGGATGTATGGTGTGACGTTCCCCAGGGTCAGGGCCGCGCATGGCGGACTGGACCCGGTACGGTGGAATGCGCGCCTTACCTCAAGTGTTGTAATGGTATGCAAATCCTGTACTTTGCCAGCATGGGAATGTTGGAACGTTCGGGAAGGAACCGCATTCCTGCTGCCCTAGAATATAAGCGAGTAAAGGGCCAGCAGGGAGGCAGTTCGGTTTTTGGGGTTCGACCAGGTTGGTCAACCTCTGTTCTAGTTTGTAATTATTTTGTACGATTTATAAGTCCTGGAAGTCGGCGGGCAGGCTAACTGTGATCACTAAAGATGTTTATCAAGAAATAAACTCGTTTTCCGTTTGTAACTACGGCTGTCTTGTGCCTACTTGGATTCACGAGCCCGGCTGGGCTCTTACTTGGTGGAGGAGCGGTTCGTTACCCGACCAATTGAATTACATCGCGTGATTCAGCAAGTACAATGAATTTAAGTGGCCGACAGGATGGTGTGTTGACCCGTGCAGGGGCAAATAGACTGGCGAACAACGTGCGGCCCGAGGCACCAGGGCCGGTAGGCCCAATGTTGCAGTCCACGCCAATGGGAGCAGAAGGACGTGATCAACGTGTTGATCCCCCCATGCAATGGCAGCGAGCCTTGCAGGCCTGAAGGGGTCCGAGCAGGACTTACTGTACCATGCTGAGTACATACGTCAGCAACGAATCCCAATACAACCGTTTGTGCTACCGCCAATGATGGAGGATCCCAATCTGACAGGTGTAATGCCGGTGGAACCCACTGTTCGGGGTGGGGTGCCCATTCAACAATAGCGAAGCCCACAAGGACCATATCAACAGGGTCCTTATCAACAGGCGCTATACCAACAGGAACCATATGTTCAGGGCAACTGCCAACCACCGTCATATCAACGGCCGATGTATGTGGCATTGGCAAGTCAGGGTCCTACCTTTGATGGGACGGGCAGTATAGCCGAATTTCTTGATGCATTTGAAGCCCAAATGTTAGCAGAGGGTCTGCCATGGAAGGCTTATACGGCTCGGATACGGACGCAGTTTACGGGATTGGCGGCTAAATGGTTTTCCGCCCGTCATCGTGAACTGTTATCATTGCCTTGGCCGCAGTTTGTGGATAAGCTAAAAATGTTCTTTGGCTCTACGGCACATAGTGCCCAGCTGTGGCAGCAATTCGTGTCGAGGAAGCAGGGGGCCAATGAGCCAGTGCGGAAATACCTGATAGAGATGACAGCGATGGGAAATGCTATTAACCCGGACACGTTGGTAGGGGATACCATCCGAGTTATCTTGAAAGGGGTTCTCCCGTTTTACCACATGGGTATTGGAGATCGAAGGTTCTCTACACTGGACAAATTATGGATGGCACTAGTCGCATTGGAAGAATCATATTGGCGGAGTAGAGCACGGACGCAACGGGCGCCGTCGGGGGCGGTTGCCGGGGCAAGTCAGAGTAATCCTAATGCAGTCCCTGGGGCATGTTGGACATGCTTGGAGACTGACCATTTCCGTAAAGATTGCCCCAAGAAGAAGACAGGCGTCAATCTGGTGTCCTCCAGGGATAAAGGCACTGAGGGGGAGGCCCCTGGGAAGACAGCGGGGACCCAGCCGGTGGACAATCCGTCTGCAGTAAAACAACCGGTGGTCGAATATGATTTATTGGTCGCTTCACCTACGGTAGTAATGTCCATTGGTGACCGGTAAGTGGTGGCCGTGATAGATAGTGGTGCGGTCCTATCTGTTTTGTCGTCGGACCTGTTGGACTATTTGGGCTTGTCCCTATTACCAGCGCGGCCTTTACGTCTGCTGTTTGACGTGTCCCAGCTGGACATTGATTGTGTGGGTGAAATGGAGGCCTCAATCGAGGTCGGTGGCCGTCGATGCCTTCATCGGTTTTGAGTTCTACGTCTCCCTGAGCGGCTGGTATTGCTCGGTTGGGATTTTTGTCGTCAAACAGGCTTGGTGGCATTGCCCATGTCTGAAATGTTCTGTTATCAGGACACCCCAGCCGTACAGTTCCCATTCGCCCTTAAGGCAATGACTGAGCAGACGGAGATGGAGCCTCGTAAAGAAGAACAGCAACAGCATCAGGAATTACAACCCCTGAAACGCCAGGAAGAAAATTTTTTTGCTCGACTGCTTATTAGGCTTGTGCAACTGGTAACGTTATCTGCATGCTCTGAAGCTATGGTTATGTGTGTTTTGCCGGAGGGTGTTTCAAAGAGTGATACCGTAATAGTCGAGGCACTTGCATTGGAGGACACTTCAGCACGGGTGGCACGAGGGGTTGTGACTTTAATGGGTGACGCTTGTTGTCTTTTTCAGGTGGCAAATCTGACGGCAGAGGCCCTTACATTAAGGGAGGGCGATACCATTGGAGTTATTTTTAAATTGGAAGAGACTGAGGTAATGCCTGTGGATAATGAGGAGGACGTAGCAGGTTGCGGGGGTTTACTGGGTGAGCAATCGAATTATGCGCGGTTTAACTTGGGTCCAACTATGACTGGGAAGCAACACACGGCCCTGCGGGCGTTATTGATGAAGTTTTGTCAAGCGATTGCGTTTAGTGTTCAGGAGCTGGGGTTAAGCAAATTGCCGCCCCATTTCGTTGACACGGGAGATAGCCCGCCTGTATATATACCACCAAGGCGGTCATCACCTAAGGTCCGTGAAATCTTACGACAGGAATTGTCAGAAATGTTAGCACAGGGAGTGGTTGTTCCTAGCAAGAGTCGCTATTCTAGCGACTCGCAAGCTAAATCAGCTAAATTATCGCAAGCTAAATCGGCGTACGATCGTGGATAGCTATCCTTTACCCCGAATTGACGATGCGCTGTTCGCTATGCAGGGTTCGGCGTGGTTTGCCACGCTCGACATGATGTCGGGCTATTAGCTGGTGCCAATGAGTTAGAAGGACCAAGAGAAGACAGCTTTTTCCTGCTCGGAGGGTCATTTTGAATTTGCACGTATGCCAATCGGGCTGTGTAATGCGCCAGCAACGATGCAGCGGGGTTTAGATCAGGTCTTCATGCAGTTGAAATGGGAGACCTGCTTAGTGTACTTGGACGATATCATTGTGTTTGGTCCGACCTTCGAAATTTTTTTGGGACGGTTGACTGAGGTCTTCCAGTTGCTGGTTCAACATAATATTAAGCTCAAACCATCCAAATGTTTTTTTGGGTTTGAGCAGGTAAAATATTTGGGCCATGTGGTGAGTGCTCAGGTGGTGGCTACCGACCCATATAAGGTGGTAGCAGTCCGAAATTTCCCTAGACCAGAAACACGTACTGTGGTAAAAAGCTTTTTGGGGTTGTGCGGTTATTACCGTAGGTTCGTGAAAGGGTTTGCTGCTATTGCTAGACCCCTTATTGAGCTTACCCGTGAGACCGTACCATTCGTATGGTCGAGCATCTGTGAAGATAGTTTTGAAAAACTGAAGGAGGCCCTCTGTACTGCCCCTATTTTGTCAATGTTTATTCCCGGGGCTCCCCTGTTTCTGCATACGGATGCGTCTAGGGTGGGACTAGGGGCTATCCTATATCAAGGGATAAAGCCATTGCAGCGAGTCCTTACTTATGCGAGTCGGTCGCTGTTGCCAGCAGAGACTCGTTATACGGTAACGGAACTTGAAGCTTTGGCTATAGTCTGGGCTGCGGAAAAGTTTCGACATTACCTTTTTTTGAATAAAGTTACTATCGTCACCGACCATCAAGCTCTGTGCTACCTTCGATCATTAAAGAACCCCTCTAATAGATTGGGTCGCTGGGCAGCAAAGATGGAGGAATTTGTGTACGATGTCCAATATAAAAATGGTGGGTTACATGTGGACGTGGATTGTTTAAGTAGGTACCCTGGCCCGGAGGGATTAACTTATCCAGCAGTGGAAGATGACACGTACATTTATTTGCTCCAAACTAGAGTTGAGATGGCCCTGGAGCAATTAAAGGACAAAGCTTTAGACCCATTACGGGCGAAAGCGGAAGGGGGGCAGTGGCTCCAAAAGGATACGTTATACTAAGGGACACTATATTTTTATAGTCCATCAGAACCCCCAAGGCTATTAATGGTAGTGCCAGAACACTTGCGGGAGGATATTATGGGACAATGTCACGATCATCCGTTAGCAGGGCACTTTGGTATTACCAAAACGTTAGCACTATTATCTAGGGCGTACTATTGGCCCCGTATGAAGGCTTCAGTTTATCAGTTTATAATGTCTTGCCCTCAATGTCAGAGAAATAAGCTACCTAGGATGTTACCTTCGGGATTATTGGAACCCATTGCGATTGATGACCCAGCAGTTAAGTGGGGATTTGACTTTGCGGGCCCATTCCCACAGTCGACCGGACAGGCGACATATTGGTTGGTGGCGGTCGACTATGGTACACAGTTTTGTGTGGCGGCAACGTATCGATATGCAAATTCCCGAAATATTGAGAAGTTTTTTCTCGAGTTATTTAATCGGTTCGGGGTGCCTAAGCATTTAATTTCGGATAGTGGCACACCCCAATTAAGTCAGAATCCGCAAAAGTTTTTTAAGGCATATGGTATTCACCTTAGAGTATCCACTCCGTACCACCAGCAGGCCGATGGTTTGGCAGAAACTTATCCAGACATTATTGGTGACAGTTAGGTCAACCGCCCCTGAGGGGATTTGTAAGGGGGGATGGCCTAGGGCCCTAGCGCGGGCGGTAGCCGCGTATAATTTTTCCGTGCAGGAGTCTCTTTGGTGGGGCTGCCGCCTGCCGTGGGGCCAGGGGTCCCAATAGCAGTGCGCCGCGACATGGCACGAACGGCTTTAGGCAAAGCCCAAGTGAAACAGAAATCCCACTATGATAAGCGTAGGCGAGTGCTCAGTTTTGATGTGGGGGATTGGATTCTAATAAGAGACTTGGCCCCGGCTCGTAGGGGCCTGGGAAAGTTTCAGGCCCCATACCATGGGCCGTACCAAATCGTGGAACGCGTTTCCGAATTGAATTACGCATTTTGGGATACGCGTCGCGGTACGAAACCGATTTCCACGGTTCACGTGGATAACATTAAGCGATATTTGCTGCGAAGGGCGCCACAAGTTTTGTCGTTACGTTGTCAAAATTTTGAAGTTGGCGCTAAAAATTGGACACAGCTGGTTCGTGTGCTGCGTCCCGCGTCCCCTCGCATAGCGTCAAAAAGTGGACTCGTCCAAAAACAGAATACGCACTGTCCGCCATTGCCTTCTTTGTCTTCCAGTCCTTTCGCATTGCCTCAGGTAAATTTGATTTTCTTTTTGGGTACTGAATGGTTAAGGGGGGGGGGAATTCTCAGTTTAAAGAAGGGAAAAGACAAAAGGGAAAGAACTAATGGTTACGATAGGGAGGGGATGTTGTTACCAATCGTGACCCCATGTGCTAACCGCGTGGTGTTGTTGTTTTTTTTGGCCTTTTCTAGCATGGCGCAGCCTATGCCATCCACCTCAATCACAATGACGGTGACTTTTTCCGACAACAATATATCAACGTTCAGTGTCAGGGACGTTAGCGGGCCTGGAGTCTGGATTATGGGGCCTGGCGGGCCAAATTCGTGTTAAACCGGTGATAGGCCTAGTGGGGGCAGCAGCGACACCACTATTGCCGCCGGCCTCGGATTTGTCATCGCCGGCCTCATCACCGGTGCCGGAGGCCGGCCTGCAACAACTTTTGCCTACACCGTATGACCATCCGAACTGGCGCCCAAGGCGCCCAGCAGGGCCGCGGCGTGGGGGTCTCACACGACCAGTCCGGCAGGAAAATTGTCAGCGTGCATGAATTCCTCACCCACGGGAGCAGGGAGTTCAACCGCGGGAGAACTGGGAACAAGAACTGCAGAAACCCAGAATTCGCCCAGCAGCAATAGGAGATGGTGCTGTTATCGTGGAACTTCCGGAGGGATTCGACCATCTGCCAAATAACTTTGTGTTTCCGGGACCAGCTCCAGAAGTGGTGTATTTGGCATTGCAGGCCACTATTGATCGCCGCCGTCGTCGCCAGGTGGCCAGATTGCGGGTCCAGAGGGGCCAGATGATGCGTCACCGAGGAGCATGCCATTCCCCGCATTAAGTTGAAATTGCCGTTTAGCGTTATTGGGGAGTATTTTCTTAGTTTGCCAATAGGGCACAATTAATAATGGGTCAAATTGGCCGGTAAAATTGTTTTTGTTTATTATAGAAACGTTACGTAGGTTGGTCACGGAGTGTCCAACCAGTTAAGGAAGGGGGGTGTGACATTCCCCAGGGTCAGGGCCGCGCATTGCGGACTGGACCCGGTACGGTGGAATGCGCGCCTTACCTCAAGTGTTGTAATGTTATGCAAATCCTGTACTTTGCCCGCATGGGAATGTTGGAACGTTCGGAAAGGAACCCCATTCCTGCTGCCCTAGAATATAAGCAAGTAAAGGGCCAGCAGGAAGGCAGTTCGGTTTTTAGGGTTCGACCAGGTTGGTCAACCTATGTTCTACTTTGTAATTATTTTGTACGATTTATAAGTCCCGCAAGTCGGCGGGCAGGCTAACTGTGATCACTAAAGATGTTTATCATGAAATAAACTCGTTTTCCATTTGTAACTATGGCTGTCTTGTGCCTACTTGGATTCACGAGCCAAGCTGGGCTCTTACAATAGCCACTAAGTTTAACGTGGGGGACAAAGTTTTACTAACCACCCATCCGATGAGTTTAAAGGTGAAAAGTTTTTCGGCTAAATTAGCACCTAAACGCGATGGCCCGTTTTTAATTCATAAAGTTGTTAGCCCAAATTGTTATGAACTCTGGAATCCATTAGTGAACAGTAGTTTGGGCATCTTTGTGGGAAAGGACCTTAGGCCCTTTCCTGGGGAGTTGGATCTCCGGGATCCAGAGGCTGTACCCACCTTGCGTAAAAACAAGCGAGGGAGACCCAAAAAGGTTGCCACACCTAAAGTGCAGGTGTCCCAGAAGGAAATTCCTGGGGTACCTCCCACTCCGCAGAATTCATCGGATTTCCCGGAATCCGTCATGTATCACGGAGAGGAGAATGATACTAATTCGTTCCCTGAGTCCCCAGATGATCCTCCTGATCAAACTACAGATTCATTAACAACTTCATCATCTGCAGATTTAAATTTTCCCTCCTTGTTGCCAGAGGCTGCCATGGCAACAGAGGATAGTGAATCTTAAACTCCTCCCCCTCTCGTTTCGAGATCAGGGTGGGTCATAAAGAGACCCGCGACGTTCAACTTTATTTCAGCTGAGAGACTGTCAAAGAGAATTGCAGATTGCATGGCTACCCATGCCGTGCAAGAATTCATCCGCATAAGGAAGTTGGCATTTGCATATGTGTGCCAACAGAAAACAATTAAACCTGAAGACAGGCTTCTTGCCTGCAAAAAGGTAACCTTGGTTCATTTCTCCTAATTGAAAGAACTTAATGAACATTTTCCTTCGCCGGACTACGATGTACAAGGTCATAAGGGCAGCAAGGGACCTGTCATCTTTTAAGATCCCCGAATACATGGTACCCAAATATCCTGACATCTATGATCTCCCATTTTACAATGATGGAGAACTGCAGCAGCTGGATCATTTAGTCACTGAATATATATGTTTCCGGAGATTACCCATGGTTGCGGAGGCAACTCTCCCAGGGACCTCCTCAGAGGCCCCAGTGTCACATGACTTTACTTTCTCTTAATATAGAGACCAGCACAGTACACAATCTTCAATAAACCTGGTGTTCATGAAAGAAGTTACATCCTCCCAGAAGATGGACAATTAACGACCGCAGAAGCGATCTCACCCTTCCAAAAGGGATGACATTAACTTTGAGGAATCTGGCAGCTCATCTGACAGCTCCCTTGACAAGGAGATTCGTTCCCTGGCCCGTCGCCGACGCTTGTCTCCTCAAACATTTAGGGCTTATGCCGAGTTTGTATGTTCCACCAGTAGTGATACTGAGGAAGAAGACAACTTTAGAAGGAAAAAGACAAATGTCAACTCTGAGGGCCAAATTATAGGGCCTTCTGCCTCTACAGAGAAACCTCTGACACCAAAAGAAGATATTGGGGCACAAAAAGCCCCAAACATAGTCATGGAGGACGATTTGGGGATTTCTGCCCTTTATGATCATTACCCCTCACCTGGGCCATCACCCCCCAATTGTCAACATATCCCAAGTAACACTCAACGTTGGGCCAATGTTGGGTAGTGGTTGGCACCATTGGCAAAGAGTTGGTATTGGCACATGTATGTTGGCCCAACGTTGGCTCAACGTTGGGTGGCAAACATTGGCAAAAGCTTAGCAATGTTATATTGGCCCAACGTTTGCTCAATGTTAGGTGGCAACCATTGGCAAAAGCTTAGCAATGTTATGTTGGCCCAATGTTGTCTGCCAACCAGCAGCCAATTGTTAGCACACGTATGTTGGCCCAACGTTGGCTGAACGTCTGGTGGCAACCGTTGGCTAAAGCTTAGCAAAATTATGTTGGCCCAACGTTGTCGGCCAACCAGCGGCCAATTGTTGGCAAACGTATGTTGGCCTAACATTGGCTCCACGTCGGGTAAATGGTATTGTTGCAATGCTGTGTGTAATTACCCTATTTTATACCCCTCTATAGTAACTAATACTGTTTTTGGTACACATAGTTATTTTTTATTTTAA
>JAQGBW010003594.1:0-15898 GCA_034698625.1 Julus scanicus | reverse complement strand
AGATCGTGCTATTGTCAATTTGATGTTGGGATTCTTGCATGAGTAGAGTAGATATTCATTGATGTTGTGGTTATCGAGGTTTTTGTTCTAAATTTTAACAGCTAACATTTGCAATTTCAAGATGTAAATTTCATTTTAGTGTTGCCAATATGAAATATGTGGCAGAAAAACGTGTGTATCCATAACCACGCAATATGTAATGAATTTAAAGCGATGAAATTTAGCAACATGCATTTTTACTACTCTATAATGAATTTACCCATGCAAATATCTATTTAGAGCACCGCATGGCGTCATTAGTTAATCTAGGTTAATGTAGATTTCCTGCGTTGTAAATGATGTGAGACCATGTGGATTTTACACGAACCAATGCTTGACATACTCGGCCATCTGCATGCCTTCATCAGCATCAGAATTTGTGGCCGCGTTCTTACAACTTGGTGGTTATGTGGTTGGTTCCCCGTGTTTTAACCTATTTAGGGGGTTAACTCGAGCGTTCCTCAACGCAAAACAGTTTGAGCATCTACTGTAGAAGGGTTCAAATAAGTTTCCGGAGATTACGAATTAGGTTTATGTCTGTAATTTTAAGTTTAATTTTGGATGCCATTTAACACGTTGCGAACACTTAGCAACAGCACTTGCACATTAGTTGTCCATCGTGATTTTCACATAACCTGACAGTATTTATGACTTAAGACAACTCTCCTAAACTCCTAACATTTGAATGAGAAAACATCATACACTATACTAAATCGTATTTGATAAAGCAAATTGTTAGGTTATGTGTGATGACTTCTGGAGTGTTAACTCGTGTATGGATTATGGTTAATTGGAACACATCGTGACTATATAAAACACTGTTCTGATGAAGAGACTGGTACTCAATGGTTTTTTTTTAAAGATGTTTCCCAAATAAACGCCTGTTCCGATTATACGTTATCCAGGGGGTTCAGTAGCTTTGAAAGTTAGGAAATGTGCTTGAAATTTGTGTTAAACACAAGTGTTTATGCCTATAAAAGTTAAAGCCTACAAATAAAACCAAAATAAAAACGTGTTAAATTCTCTGTAAAATTGTTCAGGCTTTTTGTACAAAAAAAATTGTGGTAATTGGTCGTGGGTGGGGTCCTTGAAATCGAAGGGATGATCCTTGAAATTCTTGATTTTTCCAGAAAATTTACTGGAATCCTAAATAATCGGTATCCATTGTAGGGTGAATGGAATTTTTATTTCTGTTTTCTCTATGATGTAACCTCGAAAAATGTTTTTTTTTCTTTCAAACTTTCACACCATGGGTAGTTGAAAACGCTATTCTAGGGTTTTTCCTTCAAGTAAACCCACTCGTATTGTTTGTTTTATTGACCTGGGCCACTAAATAAATAAATGTCTAGTCGGAATTTGGTCAGCCTTGCCCACTGACAGCCAAACGTCGCTCAACAATGTCAGTTTAGCATTATTGCCGTTTTTGTGCAATGTTGTTTTATAGCGGCTAGTTTTTGGTCAGGTGAAAACTGGACTTTTCGAGGGACACTGCAGCGACTTCGTGGGAAATTTTGCCTAGCACACCTTTCAATATGTGGTGTATAGTGGACGACCCTATCGCCATAAATATATATAAGAGGTGTCGTGAACCGGAGGGTAGGGGGGGAGGAAATTTAAGAAATACTATTGGTAATAGACATTTGAAGTGTGCGATCGCGGTGGTTGGGTGTTGTGTGTGTACCTCCTTTGTTGCTGCTAGTGGCCACTGCTAAGTCGAGGACGCTGAAATTGGGGAAGAGAAAGTAGGGGGAAGTGGACCAGCGCAGTGCAGTGGAGAAGCGGGACAAACAATGGAAATGCTCAACACGACCTTGATTGGAATGCAAAAAACCCAGTTGTTGAGCCTGAACAATAAAAGGCGGTTGAAAAGGTAAATTAGATGGTCACATTGACGCCAAATCTGGTGGGACAATCTTCAACCCCTTCATTTACCTGGCTGAATAAACCTCCCAAATAACGACTTAACCACAGATTTTCCATTTTTCGTCACGGCATCTCGCCTGTGAATTTTTGCCATCATAAATATATAGGAACCACCTTCAAATTGGTGGTATGAAATGAACATACATATCTAAACATCCCAGAACTCGACTTGGGTTGATTGTAGATGATTTTCAAATGAACTTTCTGGGCTAAAAGCACAATTTTTCTAGGTGTAATTTATGAAACTCTGTATGTTGGATTGTACGTTTTGATTATGATTGGGTCCACCTTTGAGAATAACTGAATTTTCCACCATTTACATGCATTTAAAATTTAACAATTCCATTTAAAAATTCGATTACATACAACAATCTGTATTTACATTTAGTATTTTGTATGCTAATAGCAAAAATTGTATAAATGCACTGTAATTATTTTAAAATATATATTCTAATTCTTACAAAACTTAAATGATAGCCTATTTTAATTATGCTTTTTTTCACTTTATAATTTATAAAGCGTATTAATTGTTTTATGGTTGAGGGTGGGCCCAGTTTGTCTCCTGGCAACCAATATTTTGGATAGATTTTTTAAAAAATCTTTCAGTTTCTTTTTAATCGTTATTATGGGTTTTCCAAGAAATATTTCCATAATTACTAATACTCTAGCATACTTGATATTTTACTAACGTTTGTTATAAGTGCGTTTTTCAAAAGCTCGTCATTTTGATGAATAATTTCTTTTATATCGTGGCAAATATGAACATACGGTATAAAATGATTTTAAAATCGATTATCGGTTAGTGCAAATTAAAAAAAAAAAGAAACTGGCAGTGGTGGGATTTGAACCCACGCCTCCGAGGAGACTGGTGCCTAAAACCAGCGCCTTAGACCACTCGGCCACACTACCTCGCGTGGAAAGTGGCTTCCAGTTTTTGCAGCATTCAACAGATGTCATTTATGTTGCCTATTATTAAGTAAAGAGTTGGCGGGATTTCATATTTCTGAAGGTCTACTTGGGCATTTTTGCGAAATTAATTTCCTGTATTATTATTATTGTTATCAGCGGGCGGCCTTATAATGAAGGCATTTATTGTAATTAATAACCTAATCGCAGTCAATTATTTTTCCCCTCCAAAATCATAATTTTTTTTTCAATATTCTGTGATTGATTAGAATACTACTGATAAACTTAGAAAAATATCCTTGTTTTGACACTTTTTTTTACCGTAATAGACGGTTATGTTAATCTCCAGGAAGTTGGTAGTGGAAATCTGTCCTTGCATCATTGCTGTTTTTAATTAAAAACCCTTCAGGTTTACACAACGGTTTTTTCATTAAAATCTTTTCATATGTATATTTTTTTATGAAATTATTTAATCAAATTTATGATCCGTATAACGAATGACGTTATTAACTGTCCGTCTGGAGGCCATCCAGTCACGCTTCAATATTTCTGTCAATTGTTGACATTCAAGGCCATTTTCAAATACTGAATGACGTCTATTATCCCATATTGGTAGATTAAAAAAAAAAGTATGCCACTACTGTTTATTTCATGTAATTAACACGATGCAGAAATCTACTCTACTCCGAAAACAAAATGAGATCTAGTGTGAAGGACAACGCGTGTCAAATAGTCAATAATGTCGCAATAAATATCATAGAAATTAATAGTGCTCATTGAAATGAAAGAATTTGCAATCATAATAAATCATTTAAAGAGTGCATGTGGTCCTCGGACAACTGCATTTCTGGACGGTAAACAACCAGGGTTGGGGGGAGTAAATTTCTCGCGGTAAACATGATTTGTGGATAGTTTGTCTTGGGTCGAAAACAGAAGGCTAGACGAGCGATTATTTTGGGGACTTTCATGTTGTTTGTGTCTCCGGTTGCACCCCTTTTTGCAAATTATAAACGCCGGACACATTTTCTTCAAAGAAAAATGTGATGGAGTAAGCTGGTAATTTTACTTTTTTTGGGGTAAAAAAAACAATGATGGAGCGGTTCAGTTGATAATTTTCCCCCTCGAAGGTCTTTTCGTGTCCTCAAACTTGACATTTAAAGTTGAATTACGTTATAGTACATGTTATTTATGTGGGATAATTTCGATTCATTAAGATTTGTTTCTGCTTCCACGACCATGAAATTAGGGGGCAAAACCACTATACTGACCATAAATAATACATCAGATATTTTATGGTTGTATTTACAATGGTATACAAAAATTGTCAGCACAGTAGCCCAATCAGGAAAACCATGAAGATCATACTGTAGGCTATTCCCAATTTGCCAAATTGATAATTTGCTTATTAATTTGCTATTGGCTAGAAATATGATATTCCAATATTTTAATCAGAAAAACACCGAGCTACTAGGTGGCAATGTGGAGACCAGGGTTTGATTCCCGACAGGGTCGGCTATCCTGCCTGTGGTCTTCCAGAGTCTTTCAAGGCAAATGCCTGGGTAGTTCCTCTAAAATCTGTGTATAGTCTATGAAGATACACTTGTATATATCCCCACCAATGTTTGGGCAGTATTTAGGCCTCTAATGTCTATATCTGAACAACTAACCAAAACAGAGGAATGAGGTCAATTATAGCTGTCTGCCCCAATGACAGAAGTCAATACACGGTTCAAGGGTGCTGTCCCAACTTACAGTTTTGCTTGTTTCCCTCAAAATGGCGTATAACATGGTTTGATTTATTGTTTATAATATGTATATTTTTTTTACAGGGTAAACTCGGATGCTGCCCATGGCTGTCCATCCATCAGCGACATGCCACACGACACCTCGAGTTCTCCCCACAAAAAGCACCGTCACCCGCTGGGGGGAGACGAACTGAGGGTGGATGGGGGTAGCCCCAGGGGCAGCGACGGAGGATTTCGCCACGGGGATGAAGGCCGTGCCTCCACCAGGGCCAACCCCGACAACGGGGTTAGTAGAACGGGCAGCCGGGTGCTGGATGAATGGAGGCGGAAGGCGAATCAACTGCTATCCAGGACCCCCTCCTCAGCCGCCTCTGTTAATCCCCATCAGGTGGCGCAGCACCAGAAGCACCATCAGGTGGACAAGAACCATCATCACCATCAACAACAACACCACCACCAACAACACCGTCATCAGCAGTCGCCGTCGCCACAGCATTCGTCCCCTTCTCCCTATCAGTCCAATCCACATTTGCATTTACAACAGCAACATGTTCCTGGGAACACCATGGCCGTTCAGCACCAGAGGCAACAAAGGCGAAACAGTCTCGGTGGGGAACACCGGGAGAGGGCGCACTCCTTCCACGAAACCAAAGGTAAGTGAAGGAATGGCGACATTCTTGGAATGCCATGTTGTGCCTAATTGACTTCCAAGGATAAGCATAGTTGAGTTGTACACACATAGTTGCCCGGGTTTTTTTATGACAGTTTAGTTTTTTTACTGGTCTAGGGCAAAGTGTTTGTAGACGTCTAAAACTAATGCACCTGCAATGGAAATTCTTTTTCAAGATTTATGTAAGACATTGTTGTACAGACAGTAGACATCTTCTTTAACAAGTAGTCAATGGTGGTTTGATAAAGTGAGGATTTACCATTAAAAAATGAGATGAATAATGCGTGAATGTTCCTTAGAGGTTTTTTGTTGTTGTTTTAAGCATTCATTAACTAGTTGTCAAAGAACAAATTAGGAAATAACATAGAAAAAAAAAATTATTTCTACTTTCTTAGAAATCTTAATTCATGTAACTCGTGGCAGAGGAGGGAGAAAAAAAACTGAATAGGAGTCACTAAACTAAAGCATTTCATAAATTCAGTTGTCTTAAACGTGCAGTAGCAAAAGGTTGCTTGTGCCTTAGTTGGGAGACAGCTTGTTATATCTTGTAAAACTGTAGCAACCCCCCTCTGATATTTGTGGAGGCACATCTTGGGATTAGCATAGATTATCTTGCCCACTAAAATGAACGAAATGCTTTTGTTTTGAAGGTGTTCCTCAACATCATCGTAACAGCAACGTCATGAACAACAACAAGACAGCTGCCGAGATGGTCAACTGGAATAATTCGAGCTACAGTCGAATGCCACCGCCACTGTCTGCCAATGCGGCAAGCCCCACCAAAGGTCCCGGGCAGCGGAGCCCCAGCGAGTGTGATTCCAGAGCGGAGAACATTTACGAGAACGTGGGCCAGCAAAAACCGCAGCAACCACAGATGGCGCTGGTGTCGCACGAGAAGAGTGCCTCCTCATTGTCCTCCTGCTGCTCCTCGCCCTCTGCCGACCGACTGTTGCAAAACACTGGTGGCAAAAGCCTGGCCGGCGAAAGCCGAGTGCGACCGGCCTTCGAGAGGGAACGGCGCTCCTTACGCAAACTCACCAAGGACTCTGGCTACGAAACTAGCCCCTACTCGGAGTCAGACTATGCCAATATGGAGTGGTTAAGTGATCAAAATAGCGAAAGGGGCCTGATGAGCCCCTCGCCGACCCATACTCACATGTCTTCGTATCCGCCGTACTGGGACTCTATGTCAGACCACGAGGGCCCTTACCAGCACTATCCCAGCGCTGGCCAACAGAGGATCTCCAGGAGTCAGTACCCAAGTCAGATGGAGGGCAGCTACGCATTGCGATCTGGTCATTTGGTCTCGTCAAGGTGAGTTACCCTATCTGTGTAACATCTAAAGTGGATTTCAGGTGTCATTTCAGCATTATAGCAGCGGGGATTCTGAAGGAATCAGTCCCAGTCGTAATGCTAAACCAAGGTTAATTGTAGCAGATTATAGTGGTCAAGTGCAGCAAAAGGTGGACATAAGTCACGTATAAGAGGCCCAAGTTCGGGTCCGTATCATGCTGCTACAGCTCTTGTGTCATTGGGTACAGTTGGGATTTATCACAACTGGTTTGACGAGGTCACTGAAGCAGAATGCTTTACTCAAAATGCACTTACTGTTAACTAGGGCCCTATACTCGATTAGGATCTCAATTTATGGACATGTCTTGGGTGAGTCAGTTTTTCAACATCCAAAGATCTGGAGATCTTCAGGGGTATTGAAGCAAAGTTAATATTCTTGGATATACAGCATGTTGAATTGCAACAGGAGATTCTGATATTTTGGTATTCTCAGTGTAGTACTTGAAACTCAGCATGTCATGTTGGCCTTGTCAGGATTATCTGGTTGGTGTCTATTACCTTAACCGATAGACAAGCCGAAAAAAAAATAATTAAGAATTTCATTGTGCTTATTTGGCACAGGGAATAAAAGACAAGTGTTTCTTTGAATTTTTGCGAAAGCTAGGAAGTCTGTTGCCACAAAACATCATTGTGTTTTTCTAAAGACCTGCTAAATGGTTAGACCGACAAAAGCCAGTGCTATGGTAATTTACAAAACTCTGATATTTGACGGTGAATGAATACACAGTTGAAGCATTGCGAACATTAAAAAAAAATTAACTTCTCCATAAATTGAATGTAATTTTCCTGCCCTTGAGACCACCATGAAAGTACTGTCAGGGTACTTGTACTGGCTGAGGGGGGCAACAGGCTGAATTATACATAAGCACCTGCACTTGAGATTGAATTTGAATGTTTCGAAAGATAATATCAATCTTTTTAAAACAAATCGTGCTTGCCTTTCACTGACACCATACTGGGAACGGGGTGCAATGCAAGCGGGATGCTTTTAAAATTGACTTTTAATGGGGCTTTCAGGGGGACCCATTCTAATGAATCTGGCGCTACATCTGACATCTAGTGGCCATTTATGCTCGTACTAAAACGAATGACATGAAAATACTAGTTTTAAATCGCCCATTTAGGAGAAACCCTTTGGAGGAACATATTACATAGAACAAAATGATGCAATCACATTTTTGTTCACTCTGCTTATTTCTTTAGAATCAACCACGCACTAACCCTTTAATGTCAAATATCAGATTCAAATCCACATGGAAACAATGTTAAATATCCAATCTGATTTCATAAACTTGAAACTTCTACACTGCATACAAGCAAAGCACCAAACATTTAACATTGAAAACCAAGCAAAACCAGAGTAATGTAGATAATAACTTAAAACTGAATTGGGCAAACTATCAGCAGTCTGGTAACTCTGGTTTTATTTTAATTTACATCAGTGACTGGGAAAAAATAGTTTGTGGAGAATGTTCACTGTTTAGCCAACTTGGCAAGTTGGCATACAGCTAGTATACTTGTAGACAGGTAAAGTAAGTGCTGCTCCTGTCAAATGACTGTCCTTGTACACTCTGGTGTATTGGGGGGCAGTAGCCTTTTGAAATTTTTCTATATTCTTGCTTGGTATTATTTAGATAAAATACATTTTTGGAGGCATTAAGACTGAAAAGTATGTTATGGATTACTGGATTGATTTTTTAAAATTACGAGTTCAGGGCGATTTTTTCAGTCTCTTTCCTCAATTTGGATACAGTCTTAAGGTCAGTTTTGAAGAACTTGTTCATTGGCCTACTGGTGAAGTATGAATACGAAAGCAACCCAAATTGAGTTTTGCATGTACCAGATTTGGTACCCAATCGATTTTCGTGATCATGAACTGTTCCTTCAAATTCGACATAATAACCTACAAATATTAGTTCTTCTATTTGATGTTGTATTTAGGGTGAGATAGATTCGTGGCTTGCATGAGCTTTTAGACAAAGCTGATGGAGGACGAGATGGGAGAAATCTTTTCTGTTGGGCCTACAATTTCGGAATTAATGTTTACCAGCACCAAATAAAACTCGTTTTCCTAATTTTCCAACTGGAGTAGTTTAGCATTAGATATGCTCGATATGAAATACTGGACCATATTGTCTATCCTTAAGCAAGGCGCTTTATGGAGATGATGTGTATGTTCCCGATATTTACCATAAATGGGACAGCTGAATTAATGGCTTAAACGAATCCCTTTTTCATTGTTTATTGTGCACAGCCTACCATTATTAGTTTTTATCTCACTAATATCCAATACGAGTTTTGCAACGTTTCTTATATGAAAAAGAAAAGCAAAATTGTTTAATAAATGACCAAAATAAAAATGCTCGTATAAAAATTCTCACGTAATATATATAGTCACATTCAATAACATGCTTTATAAAGGCGTTTACCATTTTGCCCAAATTGATTGGAAGTAGTGGTTTGGTCATCAGAATTAATGGTATAATTGCGCTAGATGGCAGCACATACCATTTAGTGTTTGCACAGAAAGTTTTAAGATTTTCAGATAATTTTGATTTATTTAAAACGTTTCACATGATCAGACTGATAAATTAGATGTGTTATTCCTGTAATATAAACTATATTGACTACAAATGTTTTCGTTAGATATAGAATTGTGTCAATCTTTGGGTAAAGATTATGTTACTTGGAAATCAATGCTGATTTGTTTATTTCGATATCAGTGTTGATGTATAAGACACGCTTATAAGAAATTAATGTTAGTTATGCGGCCATATATCATTCTCTATATTTGTGATATTTAAAAAGACGTGTCGTGATGTGTGGCCTGTTAATTCGGCTCCTAGAAAATGGATGATACTAGCTGCGCCATCTGTTGAATTTTTAGATAACACGAACATGTTGCCAAACACCATTGTATAGGAAACAGACATTGTACATAGTATTTGGCCTTGCGGGACCGAGTCTGATCTCTATATATGAATACTCATATTATAAATTTTATCATGGTTTTTTTAATATCCACCCCACTAATTCAAGATTGTACGCCACATTTAATCAACGGAGAACTTTGCAGGTTATTCAGGCGTATTGTCGTTAGAGATTATTAAACTATGAAAGGTAAAAAAACTCCTGGGTGGTTGATATATCTTTTTGATCCTTCAACAAAATGTCAAATGCAGAACCCGTTAAATCGGATTTTCTTCAGAGATTTTCTAAGCTTTGCTGCAATGTGCTTCAGTTGTCATTCCAGGCTTGCACGTGCAGAAGTGGCACATGCAAGAATAGTAAGAAGAAAGTGCATTTGATTTTATAAAAAAAAAGGAAATTGATATTCCTTGTGCATACAAAATAGTTTGATTTGATGATCAGATGTCCAAAAACGTACGAGTTTTGTTGCAATGTGCATAATACGTCATTCCAGACTTGCACGTGCAGAAGGAGCTCATTCAAGAATGGAATGATGGAAATTGTATGTAGTAAAAATAGAATTGTGATAAACGGAATAGTTATTGATGATCAGATTTCCAGGAACGTTGGAGGTTTGTTGCAATTAATGTTTCAACAGCAGTCATTCCAGGCTTGCCCATGCAGAAGTGGCTCATGCAGTAATGGAAATATAAAATGGAATTTGATAATCCCTGGACAAGCAGGATAGTTTGTTGAGTTTGTCAAGAAGCAAGTCTAGTTTATCAGTGAAAAAAATAATAAAGCAGAGTTAGAACAAGTGAAGTCTGAAGAAGCAACAAACTGTTACAAATGTGAGTCCATCAAACTTTCAGCAGCAGGCCTATTACATTGATTTTCCCTCATCATGTGACTTCAGAAAATTCACCGAATATGTCGCTTGTTCAGATTCTTGTTTGTTGTGGTTGACACAAAATGTTTAGCATCATATGAATGTCATTTTTTCCGTAGATGAAAGTGAATATTAAATCCAGAGTAGAACATTTCGCCCATGGCAATCAAATGAGCCTCTTTGGCCAGTGTCATCCGTTTACCTACCTTCGTCTCGTGAGGGGGGACAGTAAGTAGCCTGGAGAGCGTGTCTGAGAGGCAAAAGGAAGCGGGCCAGTGTCCAGCAATGAAAAGCAAGAGGAGAGGACATTGGCATAGGACGAGATTAGAGCCAGTGAGCTGTCGCCTCACGTACAGGAATGTGGAGAATGCAAACCACTCTCGTGAGATAGGATGTCAGGAGCTCAAGTTCCCACTTCCCCCTCCATTCTTTTTTACGCGGATATGGAAATGAATAGACGCAGGGGTGGAGGTTGCCTGTTGCCGGGTGACCAATGGGCAGAGGTACGGCCAAGTCAATCTCACTTTGACGAGGTTTTTTGTGATTTATGACTAACGTGATAGAGGGACCCCAATAAACAGAACGTGGGGTGACTAAAGTAACACTGGAAGTTAAGTTCACTTCGTTTTCGAAAAACCGTTTTTTGGGACGCCATTTGTAGGCCAAGGTGGGTCTTTTAATAATAACCAGGCCAAAGTATAGGCATCTGGGGATTGTCCATCACGGTATTTTTATAGAGCTTCGTGTGCTGGTTGAGGGCAATCCGTGAGGTCAACAATGCGGGGTTTTTAAATAGAATGGTACACCTACATCTGACGGGGATTAACTTTTTTATGGCAGTTGCCAAATATCGTGCATTCCAAGCTTTCGATTGTCTGATTTGTCTCCAACATTTATATTGGGGCAATGTGCAAGTTTGCTCAGATGTTGTTTGCTTTTTTTTTTCAAATACAATAATGTTGCAACATGGAAAAGGAATTTCTGTATTTTCTGTTATGTGCAAATTTGAAACACGTGCATTTTGGGTTGTCTTTGCCCATCAATAAACACATGTATGGCAGCTGTGGAAATGTAAAGCCTTTAAGAAGCCTACGAAGAATGCTTTTGTTTTGGCTTGACCATTTACTTTTATCTTTTGAAACATTTAAGGGGACATTAAGCTTTCATCTTTGTAAGCATGTGTGGCATCAACCCATTTTAAATCGGAACAGCACGTTTATCTTGGCCGATGCTCAGCGTTTTTCGGGCTAATTTCTTCTCTGCTTTTTTTGGAGTTTTAAATGGAAACACTCAGACAGAATGGACCCCCTGCTCGTAAATGCTCTACATGCCACTGAGATGGTGCCCATAGTGAGGAGCATTGTGTTTCTTACAGGAGCCGCTGCTGTCCCATTGTCCCGATGGTCACATTCCTCAACGTGCCTCTTAAAACCCACTTCAGTGGCCTTTTTTTTCTTCTTTTTTTTTTCAATGTCTAAATCCATTCCATCGAGGTCATGTCTCTCTATGTAAGGCTCTTTTTAAGCCTTCACTGCTTCTTCTGACATTCTGTGACATCCAGAGACATCGCCTCCTGCAAATAACATTACGTCTCACTTTTTGTTTCAGAGAGGGGATTTTTGGAGAAAAAAAAATTTCCTCGTTTTTTTTTATGGCCAACTTGGATGAGATGTATAACACTTACCTTGTATTTTTTTCTGATTTTTCATGGTGTTGAAGTGGTTTTCAAATTTTTGACACTCGCAGAACACGCTTGCCAACGCAAATCGACTGGCGCCAGTCATGGTTACTGCAAATAAGGAAAATATTTTGTTACCCCAATAACCTGGAATTTTTGGGTTTTCTGGCCTTCTTCGTTTGTATGTTTCTCTCGGATTACATATAAATGCGAAATTCAGTAGGTCTGAGTCGTGACCATATGAACAGGTGTGGAGTTGAGTACGAAAAGTATACTATTAATTCTAGTGGCAGTCTGGCAGATTACCACTGAGGAATGTTTCACTGGTTAAAATGCAATGACGAACCAGTATAATGTCAGTTTTATTGATTGACCATTTGAATATACTTGTTTAACAATAGGTACTTTCTTCGATTATCGTTCGGTCAAGGTTCCATACTGTCAATCAGTTGCAACGTCTAGATTTTACAGGGAAATTAAAGTATACTGGTTTTGGAAAATTGATCCATGGACCAGTTGTAGGCATATAATTTTTTTTATTCCAATCTGCACAATTTGGGCTAAAATATCGTTATCAAACACCCATATCCTGGTATTCTGGAATTTTTTACATTGGAAGGTTATTTGTTGGCCATACTTAAAAGGTTACTCCGGTTAAGGTATTATTTAGCATGATTTAAATGACAACGACAACCTTGGGATCACATATCACAAGTTGTGTCTATTTTTTTTTGTCCACATTAAATTTTGTTTTGTGTTTTGTTATTTATGAAATGTTTCACGAGAGGTGTAGAATTTCAATTCATTTTAAAACGGAACAAGCGACAAGATATGGGGTTGATCTCTGAAAGTTCATTAGACGACATGAGGATATAACATTTACTGCATTTATACTGGCGTCGTAAATAAAAAATGGTCATCTGGAGGAGATTGGGGTTAATTAAGGGCTTTTCCAAAGAGAAAATTGACCAAGGGAAACTGCTTTTTGTGGCTTGGAACGGTATATTTTAATTTAATAATGCTTGTGATTAGCGTAACAGTAAACTCCCCAGGATAAGGATGCGATGGTAAATGTGTGCACGAGTAACATAAGGACGAGGATGGGGGGAAAAACTTGATGGACTGACCTCAAAATTTCAAGAAATATGGAACAATAACGCCACCAGTTTATCCCCACGTACCTGCTTGCACTATTGTTACAAAATCGCGTAGGAAAGTTACGAAATGCATTCATGATGATTTCCTCTTGCCTTCATGAACCTGGGAATTTTTGATTCAGGTATGCAGGTAATTCCTTCAACGGAAGTTTCGTGAAAATGCTTTCAAATTTGTCAGTTACACACTATTGAATGTAGTTTGGTCTGACTTGCTCTGCATGTCTTGCAGCTTTATCCAGACATGCAGGAATCGAATTGGAAAGCTATTGTTAAAAGGCAAGGTCAAGACAAAAATTGAAGATGTAGGACAGTATACTGTAAAATCAGGCTGAAATGTTATATGACAACTAGTCTTGGGTCTATAAAACAATACTTACTTGGTGCAGTCTTGACTACCATTCATTAAGAGCAGCTACAGCATGACAACAATCTTGTTTTGTTAGGACTTCTCTGAAATGAATATGACAATACTTACAGTTGATATAATAGATAAGACACAAGTCATATAATATAATATCATCTAACAATGTCAGTTTTATTGTTCAAGCTTTTTCTCAGTGAATAATATTTCATGACAATTTTTGACACGTGGACCTCCATGACAGTGAGCAAAGTTCATATTAAGTGGTTTCTGGTTAAGCTGGATCACAACCTTATCACTTTCAATGGGTGAAATTTTAAAACACAATCACAGCCAAACAAAAAGAGATTGAATAAAAATAAAAATTGTTTAAAATAGCTTAATAAATCAGCAATGGTATCACTTTTTCGTTTTTCACTTTGAAATGGTAGATTTTTTTAAATTAATAAACTAAGTTTGAAAAATGTCCGTTAATCTGCCAGCACGTGGCAGCATGAGAATGCAAATTAATGGACATTTTTCAAACTTGTTTATTAATTTTAAAAACATCTACCATTTCAAAGTGAAAAACGATAAAAATTATACCATTGCTGATTTATTAAGCTATTTTAAACAATTTTTATTCTTATTTAATCTGTTTTTGTTTGGCTGTGATTGTTTTAAAATTTCACCCATTGAAAGTGATAGGGTTGTGATTCGCCTTAACAGACGTCAGTGTAATGTTTTAGGCAATTTAAGTCATGGATCTTATTTTCTGTGACATGAAATTGCAAGACGCCCCAGATTAACTGCCCAGGCAGCCAAATATCTCATCTTATAAACTTAATATTAAACAACTTGGAACCTGTGTGCTCATTCAGCGTAACTGTTCAATGTTGGAGACAAAAACAATGATAAGAGATTGGGAATAGGTCATTTGTACCACCTCTCATGAATATTCTTATTAAAGGCTCTAGTAGATTGTTATCTATGTTTCTATTAATATGGTGTAAGCATTGCTTAAATTACACTTTATATTTAACGATGAATTCATGTAGCGTGCATTTGGGATGCGGTTTTGTGATGGACATTAAATCTTGGCTACCTGGGGTGTTCAAACATCTGATTATCATGCAACGGATGAAATGCTGCTATACAAGAATTAGTTTTGCTTGAGTAATGTTTTAGAATTATCTATACCTTTGTTTTATAAGTTTGCGTAGATATTTGCAGCACATTCGGAGTATCTGAAATATCTCATGCTTTACATTCTTCAGATATTTTACGACATTTTTTTTAAAGAAAAAAAAAGCTATCAGTGCATGCTTTTATAATTTCACTTCAAAAATGCAATTGTTTCCACGTATTCAAACTAGCTTTAAAAGTGTATTTGTTTAATCTAATTGTTTGGGATAAACAACAAAAGTTGCTTTCTCTTCGACCCTGCAAGTTGTTTGAAATTAGCAAACTTCAAAAAGTAGGAAAGTTCCGAGTCAGGCTGCTTTGAAATTTGCAAATAACTTCTTTTGAAGATTTTAGGTCATCCTAATGCGCTTTTATTCATTTTTCAAGATAAGTAGGCCTACTGCATGGGCTGGAGTATGTGTAGGTGTTCAATTGTGTTTCTAATTTGTTTTCATTCTGGATACTATTTTGTGTCATGGGCTATAGCATGTCTAACATCTGCATGTAATCGTGCATTCACCAATTTAGTGTTTGTGCAAATAAATAGATAATCGTAAACAATTAAACATGTGCTTCGTTACCTGCACGAATTTTTCAGAAATGCGCACCTATAGGGAGAGAAATAGCCTATTTAATACATTGTATATTGTCGTTAGAAATTAACTAAATATTTTCCATTTTTTTTGGTAACTGCGTTAATCAGAAAATAAATTAACAAAAATAAGTTCATGCCTGTTGGTTAATTTCAATGAACAACCTTCATTGTTATGTATTAACAAGTTAAGTTTTTTTTCGTTCCAATTTACTGATTTTTTGCAATTTAGTACAATTTTTTTATGTGCCAATTTAACGTACGTGGTTCGACGTTGCAATTTGTTTTGTGTAACCAAATTACAGGCCGAACCTTTTTTACCTTGCCGGTAAATGTATATGCAAATTTGTAGTATGCATATTTTGACCATTAATTACGCGCGTACACTGTTAAAAATCAGGGTGCAAATTGGGTGATAATTTGCACCCAAAGGAGTAAAGAAGCACCTCTCTCAAGAAAAACCTCCAAGGTGGTGCTATTAAGCCCCCAAAGGTGATTTTTAGCACTAAGG